>OMKZ01026921.1:0-25348 GCA_900302535.1 Neoniphon sammara
GTTGTAAAAGATGACAATGACAAACAGATAGAGAAAGAGAGGGGAGAAGAGAGTTTGTTGGGTGAAGGTTTTGGTGGGTGGGGAAGGGGAGTGGGGGTTGTAAGAGACTCGAGGCATAGAGAAATGGAAGCCAGCTGCGCTTTTGCATGATTACACCGAAAACATCATTTGCATCAGGGAATGAAATCCAAACATGCTTGGTGGATACGCGTGGTTACCGACCAAAAAACCCTCCTTGTCGCTGGCGGCAGAAATTAAAGGCTTACCAGTGATGTCCCACAGATTTGCATATGAAGATGAGCACCTATCATGAATCATTTTCATAAACATCCTATTGCACACAAAGAACAAGCCCAATTGGCCCACATGAATGCTCTTCATTACAGTGTTGTGCAGGGGGAAACTGCTTGTGTACTTAATCTGAGACTACTGCATATTCATGATATGCGATGAGACATTTTCAGCTTGGTTTGTGAAAGTCTGATGATTCTCTGAGAGCGAGCAGCACACAGCACCATGCTAAGCAGAGAAGGGGCAGCAATCTGAAACCTTAAGGCATTACCAATGTTAAATAAACGGTCAGAGATTTGTGCTTTACCTTGGCAAAAGAGTCAGTGTGTTTCTTGGGTTTTCTTAGCAAAGCTCCTTACAAATCCAGTGTATCACATTCCAGATGCTAAAATCATGTTCTGTTCTGTAAGAGAAGACAGCAAGAGAAAAGAAGACAGTTAGAAAACTCAGCATGCTATACTCCAGATTGTGAACCTTGCATCACTATTACAAGGAAACAGCGATTCTTTTGAAATAGATTTAAATCATTTCATTGATATTGGCTCTGTCTCAAAAGCAAGGAGGATTCCTATTTAGGGAGAATTTCTAGGTAGGAGTTAGGAACTTTTACATTTGCTATTTGAGGACGCATACAGTGGTTCCTCAGGCAACCTCAAACCTTCGACTATTTGTGTTGTGAAGTGAATTGATGGGGATGTTGGCTGTCTTATACTGCCAGATGCATTGCCCTAGTAAAGCAGCCTCTATACAAACCTAACCCAACAGCAACATCGACTAAGAAGTAGGGGAACAATCTTTGTGCTAGATCTGTTTAAATTAATAGCAGTTTCACTTAACCTGGTTAATTCATGTTAATCCAGTCAATTGTTTCTGGAACACTGCTGAAACTACTTTTACCAATCACATGGAGCATCCTGGGGTAGTGATATTGACACTACTTACAATTAGCTAGCTACCTGTACCTGTACCCGCTACACACTTCCTGTGGACATGGACAAGACAATCAGTCCAAGACACATCCTCAAGTGTTGGGCATGCTTGTATCTCACATTGCTCTCTATTTTACTTCCTTCCAGAGTAAACAACTCCTTTGCAGAAGTCCTCCATTTCGTTCCCGCCTCCCGAACCACACCCCTGCTGCCTCTCTGCTAAGCCAATCTTTGCAGGAGGCACGTATGCACCATTGCAGCTACCATCTGCATTGTTTCAATTTTCAGCTAGTGCACAAACCATGCTCGAACCCCTCATCACTGGCCAATGCGCTTGGCCGTGGGCCCCCAGTCATGTCCGTGTCCACAGGAAACATAAACCATTTTAAAGGTAGCTGACATTGCATTACAAGATATGTTATGTTACAAGAGGCTTGGTTACCCTAGAAACTGTCAGCACGGTGCTGCATGGAATTCGGGGCTAGTCATGTGACATTTCCTTGTTAGGTTGTCTAAATTCATGTAATCTTTTGGACACAACAACCTTCCTAACTAAATAAGACAGACCCATTGAATATGGTTGTATTTAAGAGATAGGGGTCATGATCACAGTATAGGAGGAAATTTAATGTTCATCAACATCACTTAGTCACCATTCACTGGTCTGAGAACATTTAGATAGCAATCTATTGATTAATAAACTGTAAAAACTACAGGGAGAATCACTACACAATGCCAGAAGTGTTTGTTTTTCATAGCGATATCACACATAGTGTCGGCCTATATTGAGGTCTCCTCTGGGTTGACCATCATTAAGTAGCATCTTCACAAATGTTTCAACTGTTGTCTGGTTCCCACACCAGAGATAGAGCCTGATTACCGATGTATGAAGCACTATTCAGGTCACATCAGCATTTAATGGCTGATTTATTAGGGCCCAACAGGGCCTCAGTGATGGGCTGCAGGACAAAGAGCCTGTTTTAAACTGCATTAACACTCTGCGGTAAATATCCCATATAACATTAGCATTTTGATGACTGCCTCCCCCAGTCACCTTTTTGTGCCGTCTCATTTTCACTCTCATGCACATTTGCTCTCCTGCTCTGCCTCTTAGCCTTTGTATCAGTCCATCTCTCGCGTGTGCCATTTTCTCTCTTTTAGCCTTTGTATCACTCTCCTCATTGCCCTTTTTCACTCAACACATTCATTTAAACCTTTGCTGGACTCCTACCATTGTGCATATGTGAAGTGGTTGGGTGTAATTACTGCTGAATTAAACCTATTGTAATTGAGGCGTCTTCATCAGGTTTGGGTCTCGAATTAGAAGCCAAAATTAAAAAGGTGAGTCAGTAGTAATCCGCTTACTATGCAAATCAGAGAAAATTGCATAAAACAAATATTTAAGAAAATGTTTGTCTTTCTTCTGTTTTTTTTCTAATCAAGCCTTTCCAGATTCTTTTTTTTCACATTTTCCCTTTCAACATTCATTCATACTCATATTTCCTTTTTGTCATGACTAAAGCTAAGACAAACCATAAAATATCATTAGTGTTCATAGTTTTCCAGTGTGTTAGTTACCTGAATGTGACTCTTTGCTGTAAGACCTAATGAAGTACTTTTTGCCAAAGCATCATCATGCTAGCAGTAGTAGTCACTATGTTGGCTACAGCCATCTGTCACTTGTCAACATCTCCCAGAGCAATTGGCATGTGCTTTGAGAATTTGCAGCTATGACTCATAAGTCACAAATAGCATTCACTTTCATATACGGTGATATTTCCAGTTACGTAAGTACTTCATTTGACTCATACAATTTACAATATGTGTAACTGTGCATAACTCATCCATCAGGAACAGGCCATGAGTTAAATGGCATATTGTTGTCAAATTGCGTAAAATCAACAGCAAAAAAAAGCTATTCTCTATTATATTGCCAAAGTTCCAAATATCATCTGGGCACAATGGCGGACAGATCTTGGCTTTTGAACAAGCGCTAGGGGCGTGCCTCATCAAATCTGTTCATTGCATTTGATCAAATTTGAGACATTGGCAGAGAGAGCAGATGCCATAGGTCAGTTCAGCTAAACCGCTGAGCTACTTTGGTCAGCAGAGCATCTGTCAGTTATTTAGCGGGCCTGGAAGTGTTTGGAATGGAAGACATCACACCATATTGCAACAATCCTAACCACAAACTGTTGCGCAAAAGGAGACAATGATTTCACCGACAAGAGAAAAGAAAAACTACATTGTGGACAATTTAATGGACTGTATCTGGTCCTCAACATCTGGTTGCACTAAAACTTGTTTTCATCTTTGTCTAATTCATTGTCATTATGTCAATTGTACAAATCTGTCACACTGCATATTTACCATGTACAAAAACATAACATGCAGTCCCTCTCCCTGATTTTATTCACCGAGCAGAGACACTATCACTGCCAAACTCAAACCTGCTCTGTTATAATCATTGGTGTTAAAGTGTTGGCAGCCGTTTGGGAACTGAGGCTTCCAAGATATCTTCAAAGAGTGCTGGACCGCAGAAATGTACACCATGCAGTTACAGGCGCTCAAGGTAATCTTGAACTATTACTACTGGGATGTTCATTCCAAAGAAATGCAGTAATATTTAAGGACTAGACCGGGATGACACTGTAAGCTAGTTACTCATTAATGTCAGGTTGCTCATTAAAAAAAGGCATAGTTGGAGAGTTAGTTGTAAGGAATGTGGTAAATTTACACTGGAAATAAGGCATGGTTGGCATTAAGAGCAAACCAAGTAGTTATTCTTTGAAAATGAAGAATCTGGCTGCAGACGTCCACTGTCAATCCAGCTGAGCCTCATTACAGGACATGACATCTCAGAAATTTCTCCAAGAAGACATTTAAAAATATGTAGGATTCCAAAATAATAACAGTAACAATAATATTTTTTTTAATGTTTGCTCTGACACTTTGCTCGGACAAAGTGTTCAATTTTGGGTTATGACTTGAGTTTCTCTGACAATGAATAGCATCGAGCTATTTCTACAAGCAAGAGAGATGGACTTCAACAAACTATCACGGCAATATTTGTGCAAGCTCCTCAGAAGTGTCACACAGACCGAAGAGAGGATCTCTGCCCTCATTGCCAAATATTAAAATATTAATTTAGGCCAGGCACTGAATAGTCGATGATGAGAAAATTAACTTCTGGTATTATATAAGACTTAAATTATTGAAAAAACATAAGTATGTGAAACACTTGCCTGCAAGCACAATATCATGTTTAATATGAACAAGCAATTTAACACACAGATGCAAGTACAAAATAATCACAATAATAATCTTTCAATGAGACACAAAGTACTATAATGAAGACTGCACAGGAGACGATTTCCTGTATTGACAGCAGAGGCTGTCAGTACAATAACTACTGATTACATCTATTTGGGTTATTGTAATTTTGCAGCTTTTTCGTGTACTTACACTTTGACAAGTACACAAAATGCATTATCTTACATAAATACACAATTCACATTGTTGCTCAAATATTGTACTTAGTAAGTCACATTCACTCTACTTGAATAGGATATTCTGGTGCCCTTTCCACGACTGCAGTGGAGGTCTGTGGCCAGACACTACTGTTAAAAAGAGCTTCAGACAAAGAATTCTTCACTAATTAGCAGTCATGGCAAAATATGATGAAGAAAAAGGCACAATTAACTTCAAACACGAATCCATGAAATAACCCAGTGTCACTTATTGTACAGTATTATGCATAAAACATGAAAATGTATTCTGGACAACATTATGGTACATTGTAGTTGAGGGATACCAAGACCAATACCAGGAACAAACATCATCAATAACAATTTCTACAATAACATAGACTATGCTAGTTTGATGGGCATATATTTTAAAGCTACATTATGCAACTTTTCACCAAAATATCAGGATATGATGAACATTATCAGTCCGTCTATGTTTCTGCCTGTGAAGGCCTTACTTGCTGAGAACTGGCTTTTTAGTGATGCTTGGGACATTTCAAGGTGGAGGCCTAACCTCTTGCTGTGAGTGTGCCAAGCAATGAGTTGGGCCGAGGCTATCAAGGTGAGATTTGCAGCCACAGCACAGGGAAGGAGAAGCAACAGCAATAGTGGAAAGGAGTAAAACGAGGAAACAGTGAAGCTAAAAACGCAGTGGACAAGACTCAGTAAAAACACAGCAAATATTTCTTCATTGCTTCTTAAATGCCCGTGGTTACTTCAGCCTCAGGCTACATTCTATTTCAAGGTAGGAACCTCATCAAGATGTGGCAAGTGTTGGGGCGTGAACTTGACCAGCTGAGGGACAGCAGGGTTAGATTAACAAAACACTTCCTGCCTCAAGGCATGACGGCCATTCTTGAGATATCTTAAGGGTTCTAGCACCAGCTTATAGTTGTATGTCAATAACACACTGTCTGGAGACAAAGGAACATATGAGAACGTGAACAAATGCATCCGCTGTATGACTGATCCAAGTCGACAGCCTGTGGTGTGGCTCTACAAAAGCATTTACTGAGGCGCAGCGCCGTAGCCCGCCAAAGCTCATCAAAGAGTGGCTTATTTTATCAGTCAAGTGGAAAATGTGCTGAGAAAGACAGACAGGGAATAGTGTGGAAGTCAGCGAGAGTAACTAAGCCATTGTGCCCATCGCTGACCCAAACACCCGCATTACAGTAGTCATGGCTGCTCGCAACAAAAGCCCTAATCGGCAGAGCAGGACTCTAAATTAAATGACCCAGTGGTTGTGACACAGTAGCTGACAAGTCAGGCCATGCGTGCTGAGGCCAGTGGCAAAAGAGATATGGCTAATGGACAGAAAATGTATTCAAATGGTGGCATCTTTTCTAACTAGAGCAGACCTCGAGTGCATTTTCCAACTCTGTGGAGTATTCAATATGCTATTATGTACCAGCCATACTCATTCAACTATTAAAGATATGGTGCTCATATTAATAGATTATAGATTCAACTTGACCTGCCTGTGGAAAATGAAATAACCAGGCTGCATTAAGATGTTTGTACCATCAGAAAAACTGCACTTCAACTCTTAATAATGTGCCATGACATCCATCTATTGCATTTATTACACCTCTGTTACTGTAAAGAACAGCCTGCATGCATTTTTAAATGTTTTTAACTCATACCAAGACTCTGAAAGCAAAGGCAAACAAGCTATCACTACATCACAGTGTGAAATACCTTTGTGCATAAAGGGGAGGTTTAACAAATTATATTGCTTTTCTAATATCAGTCAAGTAATTCTTACCCAGTCAGGTATTCCTGGGAAGGTACAGCACAGGCGTACCAACAGAACTCAATGGACAGGAATCGCATTCATAATGCATGGGCAGCATCCATACCCCCAAGGGTCAAATTAAATTCAGGCAAGCTGATAACAATTGACTGAGGTTGCTGGCAACTGCAGGAAGATTATGTATATTTATGTGCCCGCTTCCCCATTCTTTAGTCTCCCTCCAGTTCTCAGCCTCTTCACTTTCCCCAATATCCACCTATCTTGTCTCATGGATTCTTTCTCCCTCTTCCTGTGTCTCCTCTATCATTGTCTTAATCTTTCCCTTTTTCCTTCCTCGGCTCTTGCTCTTTACCTATCCCTACTTCCTCCCTCCCTCTCTCTGTTTCTGTTAGCATACCAATGAGAGGAAGGGAAGAGGGGTATAATTCACCAAACACTACCAACCTTCTGCTGGAGACTTTATGCCTGGGCCCTAATTGACCTTATTAGCAAATGGATGAACCTTGGGCTATAGGTCTGTGGGTTACCAAGTGTGTGTGCATGTTTGTGCAGTATGTGTGTACATTTGTTTGTGTCTGTAGGAACATGAAAGCAATAGAGCTGATGCAGAAAACACAGGCTCTATTCCCCTGTAGGTCCTATGATATGGATGATCAATAAAGCATTCAGGCAAAGTGGTCTCATATCTCCCTGGTATATGTTTACGCGTGTGTGTGTGTGTGTGTGTGTGTGTGTGTGAGTGTAGGGAGTGTAGGTGGGCTCCTGTAATGCCAATCGCCCAAGACAAGATTGTTCCTCGAGCCAAAATGAGGTTCCTGTGATCACATGATCTAAGTGGCAATCATAGATCAGTGCTGGTCCTCAGAAGCTTTGTGCAAATATGGGTCCCCAAATACACAAAATGTATTGTCAAAAAACAGCCATCAAAAAGCCATACATTCACACAGTGATTTTCCCCTCCGCTGGAAACAGAGGCTTGTTTACCTTAGCAGGAGAATATCATTATGATAATCACGCTTGTCTTTATTTGGAATACATACATATTCCAAACACGATGACCAACCTTGCGGCAGAACATAAAAGTCAATAGAGGGGAAAATTGTATGGGTGATGCTAGTGGGACTTGACACCATAGGTCCTTCACGAGGGTGCACGTTGTGTGCATGTACAATCAGCCATTTAGCATTTTCTTTGATGATAACACCACTTAGAGAGGCGCATTTATACTGTGGTGGGTTACTGGGCAAGGCCAGGGAAAGATGCTCGGAGGAACGGGAGGATGCACTTGAAATGAGTGCTGCAAGACGTCAAAAAGGAAGAATATCTTCAGTGGGTCATGAGTCTGCTTCTCCATATGTATCATTCGACTGACAGATGGGCTGGGCAATTTGGACAAAATCGAGTATCTTTGACTGAATACCTCAAAATTGATGTTGTGATTTTATTAGGCCTGTCAAATTAACACATTAATTTAGATGAATTAATTACAAAATAATAATGCATTTAAAAAATAGTGCAAATATATAATTTAATGACCAAGATGTAGCCGTTGAAAGGAAGAGTCATATGCATTCTCTGTAATAAGAATTTTCGTATTATCAGGGCACTGATAATATGAGCAGCTCTGATGATAGCATGCTTTGCATTGAGGATCACCTTAATGCCAAGCATGTTTCAGTGAGTTCTTCAGTTAGCCAAGCCCCAGTTGTTGCCACAGGCAATGCCGTGCTAGACCACACTTACTGAGAGCGGGGAGCACAGAATGAGTACATCTGACCCTAACCATAACCTTAAGTGATAAGCTTTTGTTAAATAATAAAAAAGAAAACATTTATGGCCACATTTTAGGCAAAGCGATAGGCTTATGTTCAATGAAAAAAAGGCATGTCTTTGGAAAAATGTATGAAGATTTGGAAAAATTATTTATTGATTTCTAATGCCACCTTTTGATATTTCCATTCAATGCTTTACTCATGTGCCACAACAATGCAATGTTTTTGGGTTGAAATGTCTTCATTTGGGGGCATTTGTGATTGTTTATGATTATATATTTATACATTATTAGATTATATTGTAGGGATGATTACTGGTGCTTTTACAAGGTACTGACCACAAGAGTTTTTTGATACACAATGTGATATGATGACTGAACAAGTAGAGTCAAATAACAGAACAGCTACAACAGTCTAATAAGTTCAGAAAATTGCATCCCTTCTCTGTAATACAGCCTATAAAACCAGGAAAGACAAAGCTTGTATCATATCAGGATACTGGATTTCTAAAATCCCAGGCAATATCTAGTCTTATATCAGGATATTGATATAATATCAACATACAAACAGATACCTTGTGTTTCTGATATTGATTAAAACTAAACCACACACATTGGCTATGTGCTTTAGCAAAAACAAGTTCATCCTGTTTTCATCATAAGTAAGAGCAAAGGGGCACCAACCATGACCCTAAATAGCCCCCTGTCAAATAAAAACCAGAAAGTCTGCAATTGATTGAAGATGAGGATCAAGTTACATGTAGTTTACTTCTGAATCCTGTTTCCATGTGCACGTCTGTGTGCCCTGACCAACCTTGCATGCCCCTAACCCTCCCCACCCCCGACAATATGGAACTTGACCCTTTCTGGATGCTGGGACCTGCACATTGAATGTAACCTTGACATAGGTAAGAGGAACGAGGTGTGTTTTCAATAAACATAAGACTGTGTGTGTGTGTGTGTGTGTGTGTGTCGGCATGTAAATGTGCGTCTGGGTGTCCATCCGTGTGTGTTTATGCGGAATTCAATTGTCTATGCCCCTGTATGTGTTTGTCTGCGTCTTTGCATGTGGCTGCCTACACATATGGGTTTATTTTTTCATGTGTAATTGCTATGAGGTATGTGTGCGGGGGTTCAATAAGCACGTGAGGAACATGGGGCCTCTGGGGTGTCTCAGAACCCGAGGTGCCGAGGACATGGCTTGACAGGTGTGTGTGTAGAGGACCTAGTGGTCTGGAGATCAGCAGCGGGCAGCAACACAATGTGCCCATTCAGGCTTGGAGGGAGAGAACTGAGATATCCCAGGACCCCTGTAAGGAGGGGCGGTCATCTGGGGGCAGGTCAAGCTTTCTCTGCTACTACAAAGAGAGACATGACTGTAACTACTTCAATACAGTAATGGGTTGTGTGACCTCATCTTGGCCAGCCGCTGTGACAGTATATGACGAATGTAGGTTTGCTATGATTCTTTGAGGATAGACAGCACTGCTGAAACGATTAATAGATCAGGCAATGGACAGAAAATTAATTAAGTACAATTTTGATGCGATTGTTTTAGTCATTTATTGAGTAACAATCCCAAACATATGCTGATTACAGCTTCACAAATGCTAAAACTATCTAATTTTTCAGCATTTCTTATAAAATTAAACCTTTGGGGGGATTTTGGCTGCTGCTCAGAAGTAAGGAATTTTAAGATTTAACTTTGGGATCTGGTAACTTGTGATGGTCAATTTATTTTATTTCTTTATTTTTTTATATATATATTTAATAGACAAAAGGCTGAGCATTGCAATTCACATGGACCGACTGGTCTGGAAAAAAGTGACAACTTGTAAGTGACAGTGACATTTCATAGGAGAGTGGAAACACGTTTGATGACTCAATAAAGCGCATAATTATTGCCATTATATAACATAGTACAGTCTGTTTTTACTCCATTTATTTCTGGGGGAGGCCATTTCTGTTACTGGCAAATAAGCCACAAAACTCAAAGGAGGCACTGTGTTGGAGAAAAGACATTCGCCTTTTAAACTATGAATGAATTCTTTCTTGGCTGTCTACAATGTGCTAACACAAAAACAAAATCTCTGCAATCAAAGTCATGCTTTAAAAATTAAAAATTCCAATGTTAAATATAATTGACTTGACAAATTCCCATTCAGTATTCATCTCCCATTTGCAAGGACAAAGGAAATGACCTTTCAGATGGTTAAAACTTTACTACCTCTGAAATTATAACAACCAGTGGAGAAAAACAGCACTGTTGTTTCCGAAAATGTAATTTGAGTAATTTGAGCGCTAAGACATGCGTGCGTACACATACGCTAAGGTGTAATTATAAATACAGAAGCAACACATACCAGAACACTCACACATGCACACCCTCACACACTCACACTTTCAGACAAAGCGAGGCAACTCACATGACAAATCACTGCGATACACAAGCTAATGGTAGGATGTGACAGAAATGGTCACTGTCTGGAAGAATTACACGGCTGTGTGGTCCATACGTCCTCAACGCACATCTGACAACAGCTTTTAAAACACACACACACGACGCCACCAGCACAGCTATCCATGCAGAAAATTGGACAGCCATCCTTCAGCTCAGACATAAATCTAAGGGTGGCAACACGCATCGGAGAGCAATATAGTATAGTACAAGTCTCTGCTGAAACCAAAAAGTAATTGAATCGAGGATGAATATAGACAGGCTGGGATTAGAGTTGCAGGAAAACATGTCTTGCGAATTCCATGCTCTGCAGGGGACTGCATTCACTAAAAATTCAGAGAGGACGAGTCCACTCTGTTGCTCAAAGGGATAACCAACAAAGAGAATTATCATCCACTGCTAATGGGAATGAAGGCCGCCGAAAATTGGAAAATAATCTTTAAAATACATAACATTTTTTTGTTGTTGTTGTTGACGCTGGGGCAAAAGCCATAATGGTTGTTCCAGAAAATGATTTGACAATCAAAAGCCAACAACATTATGAGTTTCTGTGTAAATAAATTGACATAAATAATTGCAAACAGATGCCTTCATTCCCAAAAACTCTCTGTGGCAGCTAAGTCTAATCAGCAGACAGGCTGTGCCAGAAAATAACTGCAAGGACTACACCTATAAAAGACATCCCTTTTTAGCAAGTCCTCCTATATCCAGTGTTTCATCATATGCAGCAGCCAAGTAATAACCCAGTATCAGTCATTTAAATCCTTACCGAGGTAATTCGCAACAATATACGACACACTAGAGGTCACAACAGGTGTGACCCCTGAATCCCAAGGCTATCTGCCCAGTAAATCTCATTTGTAGAGTCACATTAAACATGTAGGCCTGAGGGGAATGAAAGCTCCAGCAAGGGATGATAAGCATCTTTCTATCACTGAAAGCCTACATTGCATTATTCCATGCTAGTGGCTGATGTGATAAGATGTGGCAATCGACTGCTGCAACATTACATTGTGGGCTGTGGAGACGTTTTCAATTCCTCTTAGGGTCAGTGAGAGATAAGGGCCATGTAGTCATCAGGTCATCTGCAATGAGCAAATTTGACTGCACTGCATGGTTGAGAAAAGAAACAGTAGCTATCCTTGCTAATGCTTGGCCACAGGTTAATTTGGCGGGCAAAATATTATTATTTTTTGCAATACTGTGCTGATCCTCTAGTCCCTAATATCAATATGTATTGTTTATGCACTTCATTTACATATGACGTTGACATCTACATTTTAATGCACTGTGTTAGGCAAGTGAAATGTGCTAATTCTGTTTTAATAAATTGTAATGAATTAAGTTGTTTTGAGTCATTCTCGCCCAACTTGTTATATATGTTGCAGATTTTATTATTTTACCAAGACATTATGCAGTAAGTTGTACTTTAAGCTGTATTTATACATGTTCAGTAAATTCTGTAGGGTGCTGAAATGTATTCAAATCGTATCGTGAAGTATGTATATATATTGTACGGTGCGGTCCTTGCCAATACCTAGTCATATTAGCTAGGGCGTTGTGTTGAATTGTCTGAAGACTGATAAGGACTCACAATACACTAAAAGGTGTGGATAAACTTTGCTATAAACCCTGAACTCCCCCTAAGGCTCTCAAACCCTCCAGTCCCAGACAGGGATTTCTGTCACCAAAAATGTCAAATTCTGTCATCTGAATCAAAGAGAGAGGAACGTGACTTTTATGCAACAAAAAAGGGACAGAGACAATCATAATGGCAAGCAGCAGTGTGTTGTGGGGAACAGCTCTCAATGTTCAGCTGCGGAGAGGGGAGCTGCATACTAATGGCAACCCAGCTCTTTGAAGCAGTCGGCATGCATTCACCATTTTCCTGCTGTTGCCTTCTAAATGGGCATGTTGCAAGCCCAACACGAATTAGTCTCCACAACTGTTTAATTCTACACATTGTTCCATTGTGAGGAACCATTCTTATCACTGTGTGTACTGGTTTTCTATACCGTCAGTTGACTTGGAAAAATGGAGAAATGGCTCATGTGCTGGCTGTCGGTTCACGGAGCAGTTAAAGCGATCTGCCTGACCTCTGCTTTTTACCACTGATACCTGTTAGGGGTTGGCATGTTGTTGTTGTTAGATCCTGTTGCATTCAGGTCAGGGCAGGTTCAAATTCTATTTTAACTGGGCAACATAATTCATCGTTGTGGGGTAACATTATAGCAGGACACCAAATTAGCAGACCTTTCCTCAAGACACAGAAACTACGTATGTTCAGAGTTAATATATTTTCACACATAGTTTGGGAATGAGATTTTGGAGTGAGGTGTGATTGTCATAAGATTGTTTCAGCGGATTTTGCATGCCATTAAAAATGTATACCGGCCTAAGAAAACAAACTGCCGGTGCATGGTAACAGACACAGGGAGACAGATGGCTGCCGGAGTGGGGTTTCTTATGCATGAGGAATTGTCGCATCTGTTGGTGTGACTGTGCAAAGCTCACGGTCAGGGGAAGTTCTCAAGAAAACAGGAGGAAGCGTCATCTGACAAAACAAGCAAACAAAAGCCGGCCTGTCTGTTTCCAAAGAAACCATGTCCTTTTTATAGTCTGGAGTCATCTGCAACAGTCGAGTGAGCCAGGAATCCTGTGGGGAGCTGGGGGCAATCAAGGTGCCAGTCACTCTCCGGATACTCAGGTAAGGTGACATTCTGCCAAAATAAAGGCTTAAGATCACTAGACACGGTGCCTGTAATGGGCATAAACCCTTGGGGGAAACTTGCAAAAAGAGCTCAAAGGCTCCATCCACAAGACCAGGACTGGCCACACCTTGTCATCCAAGACAGAATAACACACACCAAAAGTTGGCTACCTTTGTCAGATGTCAAAACAGATCTGAAAAATCATCAACAATAGTATCTGGGGTAAAGTGCTTGTGTGGCCTCTGTCCAGAGTCGCCTATAGTCCTATTCAATTCAAGGACGTATCCTAATTGAATGTGAAGGTTGGTTTGATCTACATGCTTTCCATTTTATTAAAAGAGAAAGAAGAAAAAAAGGCCATATGTGGAGCCCTCCTGTTTGCATGCAGTGCAGCAATAGAGAAGGTTACAACTGTCTCTCCCTCCCTTCAGTGCCGCCGCAGATGCAGAGAAAAATCGATGCACAAAAAAGCACTTCATTCCTGCTCAATTTCATCCTTTACTGCCAGCACAATTAAAACTGGCTTCTACGGACTTTCCATTCCAAATTTCCCCCTCAGCTGGAGGTGGCCTGCTGAAAGTCATCAGCACTACACCGAGACAAAAAGCCTTCTCCTGGGACTGTTATGGCATCAAGTATCCAACGTTCATGCTGATTATATGGAAGGTCGGGTTATTGACAACTACAGTGGCAACTCATTGGACCGGCATACACACTGTGTTGGCCATGATGGATTCTGCATAGCAGGAGACAACCAATCCAAGAAAGGGAAAGTGATGATGGCACTTTTAATTGAAGATTTCAGGGGGTCATGTAAATCAGGGGTTTGATTATTGTAGTGTGACATTCAATTTGAAATGAAGTTTTTTTTCCCCTCTAAGATACCACAGAACACTAGAAAACTGCAGTTGAGGCAATTGTCACAAATATATATTAAAATCAAAACAACTCCCACATGAGCCTTCTCCATCCATTTCCATTTCAGCCAATATGACTATAAATAATTTTTTTACACACTTGTTGCAACTAACACGTTCCCTGCATCAGTGACACCAGCTGAGACATAGAAATTAGCAAATTACCTGTGTGTCATGGCTGCATCCAAGCTGCTGGTCCAATTATTTCTGCTCAGCTGCCATTATAAAAGGCTCCCCAGCTGTGTTTGACACAAAGCTGGCTTAGGAAGGCTTACCACTGACCAAAAACATAAACAAGATTACGGGAGCCTAACCTTTCACAGCACTCATGGTTGACAACAGAGCCCTCTGCTAAATGGACCTTTGGTCTGAGGCTGCTGGTGAGAAAACCAAAAATGGTGGAGTCTATCATCACCTCAGTCAGAGCCTCCAAGATAAGAAATAATGGAACAAACCTATTCATGTCTTCTATAGAAATCAATTAAAGGCAGTTCATTAGTGGAAAGTTTGTACTACAAGTGAACAGAAAAAGAATGAATAATGACTTGTGAAAGAGCAACCATAGACCAAGGTGTAAAAAATTGCATGATGGATAACTGCATTCCACTGATGACTTCCAAGGCAATAAATACACCTACCTTATTAATCATTATGGGCAGAAATTCCATAAAAGGTTGACCTACATTGACCTGAATGAGATCATCGTCTAGCTGAACGCTGCAGTTTCATATTTTCCACATGGAACTAGCATGCTACAGTGCTAAGCTATTTGGTCTATGTCAGCCTGCCTTTTAGCAGCATTTATTATGTATGAGTGGGTAAAAGTGGTTCGTGAGAAGATTATAAAAGCTTATCATTTTGGTGAGATTAATCTAGCTATCAATCTCTGCATAGAGACTGAACCAATTATAACGTGGCAGTCGATGAACAAAATGCATTTATATATCTATGAGTGTATGTGCTAAGCCGCTTAAGACCCACGAAAAACATTCTTAGTGAGCCAAAAGAATACTGCATGATCTGCCACAAAAATGTCCATACCGTGAGCCTGTCAAGTGTATTATTGAGGCGTGGGAGGGAGGTCTGCAACTATCAATGCAGCCTCTGTCAGAAGACAGAGTATCTCTGGAGAGAACAGGAAGGGAGTGGCTGTCAGTTGCCTGGAGAGGAGGCTCTGACGTCCCGGCTCCCACTGTCTGTCACTCTGTCTTCCCAGTGATGTATAGATGTAATATGGCACCAGTCACCCAGCAGAACCAGTCAATACAACCATGCGGAGAGGGGCTATAGCGGGACAATAGGAGACTGTGACCCTTGTTATGGAATGACAAAAATCCAAGAGGGTGGAGGGGAAACAGGGTGCTGGGAGCTTAGGAAGCGTTGAGGGGGGGGTTGTGTGAGTATGGGGGGAGTAGGGTTCTTTCATTCAATATCACATAGTCAGCATTGTTAGAATAGTGGAATTCCAAAGATTAAAAAAAATAAAATTGCTACAAAAAAGGCAAATTCAGACGTATTTGCAGTGGGATATTTTAGGCTGGAAGTTTTCAGCTTTGATGGAGATACAATGAGCCGAGACGTGATCATTTTTCCTGATCGTCCAAAGTGTGTATTATTTAACACACCCTCTCACTCTACAGCGCACGTCTGCCCATAACTATTACACAACACAATTTTAAATGAGTACATTATTCATCGGAAATCCTGGAAATGCAAGCCTTAATTTCTCCTGCATGTGGCCTCAAACAAATGATCGTGCACATGTTCCCCTCAAGCCATCGGTGAGCGTGTGCGACGCTAACCATAGGGAGGGCGGTGAACAACATCCGAGATGCACTGTATGAACGTTCAATCCAGCCCTTGAACCAAGGTGATGTCCCCGTGTACGCAGATGAGGGGAAAAGGCCCCCCATTTTCCAGCTCCTCGCCCGCGGGGCTCTGTTCCTGCCTGCACGCCAGCACTGTTATCTGCTGCTTATTATTTGGCTGAATGAGCTGGAGCGGGGCTCACGGGGCCTGCTTCTGACATAATGACTGATTACAGTCTTGTGGCTCCCCTCTAAGAAATCCCACTGCTGCCACCATTGCACCACAGCAGTTCAGCTTCACAGGCAAGGCCAGTGTTGGGTGGGGGGTTTGTCTTTGGCAGTGACAGCCTAACTGGGACCCCCTCCTCTTGCTGTCACCACTGACAGAGACACCGGCGGACACCTGGGTCATTGACGTACTCGCCATCAGGCGCCTTGTTACAGAACTGCTGCTTCTAACTACAAGGCTGTAGACTGAAGTGGGAGTAGCATTAGTGGTGTGCACGACAACAGATATTAGGGCTGAACCATATGGTGAAATAAGTATATAAACTGTATATATACAATAATTATTTTGACAGTTTAAGATCGCAACATACATCATGATTTTAGTGGGAATGCTGATTTTTGCAGCATAATTTAATTATTTTCATAGGAAAAAAAATTTAATTGATGATATTTTTTCCTGAGGTCTGTACAAATCAAACATGTTTTCTTATGTCTGGAGAGCACAGAACTATAGGCCAGGGCATCTCTGCAGCACCACAATACTTCATTTATAATGGCATTTTGTCACATATATTACTTTTGTCAAAAAATTGCAGTTCCTGCAATTTGGATATTGCACTTGGCCAGATTGTCAGTTCAGTAATATTTTGATTATTCAGCCCTAAGAGATACTGCTTTTCTGAGGCCAAAATCTAACAAATCGCATGAACTGTGCATTTTGTTTGACCCTTGAAGGGGAGGAACTCTTTTGCCATTTCTCCTCAGGCAGTAAGTGTATCAGCAGTGATGTGCGTAACACAAACTATACATGCCACACTGCTTTTTAAATTATACCACGCATTATGAATCTGGCATATACATGCATGCAGATGTCACAGTAAAAGCACTGAAAAAGCACAGAAGGGGGTCTGTCATAGCTACTGTTTCCAAACAACAAGAGAAGTCATTCTGTCAGCACTTTTCAAACAGCAGCTTTCAGGCAGTCAATTAAGTTCAAGGTGAGACAAAAATGTGTTGTCGTTTTAAATGGTTTTGCTCCACTGGGGCGGCACATCAATTCAGTCATCTCCATCCCAAAGGTGACAAAGGCCTGGCAGGAAAGTTTATTTTTGCCAATGGATCCACAGTTGCGCTGTCATACCTACCTGAGATGAGGCAGGATTGTAGGATACACAGCGTCCGGGTTTAAAACATCATTCCCACGAGCTGTAGCTCACACTGACGTTCACCAAGGGCTGAACCTGAAGGGCCTGCTGGCTGAGGCAGGCGGCCCTGCCACACTGCACCCCCACTCCCACACTCCTAAATCCAATCCAATGCTATCGATTAGGAAAATCTATTTGGTCTAAGTCACAAGCGCAGAGGGAGATGCTGAACTGCTGCAATACATTTTGAAGTCACCGCTGAGATCTGATTCTGATCAGCTATATGGATAAGCCCTAATTGAATACATGAAAAATATGCATTCTCTTAATTAAAAATAGAGAAACTGACCACAAGTGATAAATCCATAATTGTGCACAAATCCACATGCAAAAAATGCTTCAACTATTGTAAATTTTGTCAATCAAGTACAAATGGAAAAAAAAATAATTTCATATTGATGTAATTTAAAAACCTTCAGCAGGGCATGGTTACTGTGCCACTATGAGCTCTCTTGAATTGCAAGATAGGCACAGCAGACTGTCTCAAAATGAAAAGATTTTGGAATTTTTATCCAAACAAAACAGTGAAGTTATTAAATTCAGTTTCTTTCTTCATGGCAGAATGTTTTGAACATGTCAAACTATTGAGGAAATACATCAGCCACGGTGTAGCCTTAGTTAAAAATTGTTCTGACAGAACTAACATTTTAAAAGACACCAGAAAGCAATAAACTGGACTGTGATTGTCAATATGCAATAAGCCATATCGATCTTTTATTAATCCATTATTGAACCTACATGAATCAATTCCTTTTTGCCTGTCTAAAGGTGTCGTCATTTGAATTTGTGAAGCCTCAATTTATTTGACCATGTAGTATTTCCCTGTTAATGACAAATCTCCTTTGAAGGCCTTCAGTATTGTTTAATGGGCCACATATTTCTGGTCTAAGATTGGGGTGTAAAGTTGCTAAATGAGAACTGCACCTGATATTTGCAGATACAGCAGCCTGTGGAAAGGGAAACCATCTTCATTTCTCTTTGCTGGCCAATTAGTGGTCAGATCAGGAGGTCCCGATGGTTTACGGAGGCGTAAATACTAACCGTCATTTCCATTCATTTGTATGCGGCTGCAGGTGCACTGCCTCATTATGCATTCAAGCCCAAACCTGCCTTCTAAACCGGCCATAAATTAACTTCTTTTAGAGCTTCAGTCTCAGAGAAGCACTGCATCTTTGTTTGAGTCCTTTTCACTGATCTAAAGTTCAAGGAAGAAAAAAAAAATCAAAATAAAGCAAATCTGTCAATATTGTCACACAAAAAACTGTAAAATGCAAATAGACAAATGTGTCAGACTTTACAGAGTAGTAAAGAGGTTGATGTACTGTGGCTCTGTCAGGCTATGTCAGTTTGATAGCTTTTGGATACCTTTTAACACCACCGACAGGGTCATAAGAGTGGCTTGGATTGCTTTAAATGCTAAGTTGACATTTTTGGGTCCATATCTGCACTGCAAATCGCATTTTAAAGATACAGTACGCCTCTCACTCTCATATTCATTGGGTCAGTTCTCTTGGGGTGGCAACAGCGTTACACAACAACTGCTTTTTTGGAATGCAGATTTAATCAAGTGGAACAGCATTGCCGATTTTAACATGTAGACATACTGCAGTGGCCCTGTTGCATCAAGACATCTGCTTATAGAGCAGCGCAAAAAATATAAAAATACAGCTGAGTATCACAATATTACTCTTCAAAACACTGTATCAATATCCCAGGACCTTGTATTGATGTGTATCATTCATGCACCTCAATTTCATATGATGCTATGGGCTGACTTTCATTTAATAAATTGTAATGGGAATTTTGATTTAAAGTGTTTTGAGTCAGTTTCTCACCCAATTTGTCATGTTTTATTTTTATATTTTATTAGTCTACCCAGGTGTAATGCAGTAGGTTGTATTTTAAACTATTAATAAATTGCCAGTCAATTCTGCATGCATTGCAATGCATCATGATACAAATCATATCATTACTCATCTATTGTATTGTATTGTGAGGACCTTGCCAATACCACCCAATAGGTTTATATGCTACACAGTGGTACATGATAGCAGTTACTGAGTCCCAGTATTTAAGGCATCAAGGTTCACTGGAAATTATCAGAAATCTCAACAATCTCAACAACTCAGTCCCTCAACTAATAGAGCATTTTTAAAAAATAGACTAAATGCATAGGTGAAGGTACAGGAAGGTCAGCACAAATTTATAAATCAAGTTTAAATTGCAAATAAAACGCTGAACAATCTCTGCTGCAAGTGCTGCAGCTCCAAATGTTTCTTGAATGGAAAAAGGATGTGTGAGAATCTTGACTCCTCTTCCTCTCCATTCCCACAAAAAAACGCATTTCGGCATTCTGAACGGCAAAAACTAGCTGATGCATTGTGCTCAGATTCAACTGGCAATGTAGTCTTTGTATTTTAGCCTGCAGGAGTTTTAAATTGCTAGAATGATCCTGTTAAGTATTCCTCAGGGACAAGTTAACTAAGTGTCAAATTGAGGGTAGAGGGGTGGTTTGCAGATAATCAAAACTGCAGACTAAAAGAAAGTCTGCAATTCTACAAGTCTGAATTTTTAGGGAAAACTGTCTTTGGTCATGCTGGTGTGCACACTTGAGTTAGACAACGTAGTACCCTCACTGGGCTTCATTCACACTGAATGCATCAATTACCAGAATTAATGTGACATGGCACTGGAACGCAAAACACAGCCAAAGCTCTTTTGTGTGTATTGTTTCTCATCTCAGTTGTGAATGCAGCAGTAGCCACTGCATTGTAGTCCCTCATTGATTTTATGGGCAACCAATGGACTCATCTTACTTCTACACAATGGAGTGTCTCTCACTAAATCCACACTTTATTCCTATTCAGCGTCAGGATAACAAATCAATTGGGGTGCCATTGAAATATTTCCATGACCTCACATCATTTCAACGCCCCGCATTCACTGAAGTGGCATGAAAACCCTCAGAAATCCTACAGCGCTTTAAGATGGTTCATCAACATCTACCGCCCCCTCTCCCAACCACACTTGGTGGTAATCAAGCCAACGAGAAAGGCCCTGGAAATAATTTGATAATCCCCATAATCATGCTGGTAAATAATGGGGTTACTGGTGGGAACAATAGGTAAGTTTGCCAAATGAGGGAGATGAGCAGAACAATGTCGATTTTTCTTGCGCTCCCGCCCATCTCACACAAATTGCTGTCACTGTCTCACAATGTTTTTTTTTTTTTCACCCTTCGTGTCTGATAATAATGCAGCAGAAAAAAAAATGCTTCGTGACTCACAGGGCAAAATAGCAGCGGGCATTCATTCCCTCTATCTCATAAACCTTCAAAAAGCTTTGAGCATTTATGTTCCAATCTTTGTTTCAGAGGCCCGGTGTCCAACAAAACACTGATGCTGAGACACTCAATTCCTACCACGAAAAAGCCACAAACGCTGTATTTTCTGGCTGGTGACCTTATAATTGTCAGATTTCAATACAGAGCTGTAGCAAAATAGGTTTTGTGTACTGTGGTGAAAGTACCCATTTATACTAATGGCTCCTGTCACAGTGTTGTCCACTGTTTTCTTTTTCACTCCACTTAAAATGTTGCCAACACTTTGGGGTCAGTTTTTTTTAAAGATTATTTTTTTTGGCATTTCTGCTTTATTCGACAGCGGCAGTATAGATAGACAGGAAAGGTGTGGGAGAGAGAGGGAATAACATGCAGCAAAGGGAGCGGGCCGGGATGTGGTAACGCTCTACACGGTGACCCACCGCAGCGCCCCTGGGGTCACTTTTCAATGCTGTATAGAATCAAAAAAGAGTAATTGTCTTTCCATCAAGCACGAGCCGCAGTCTCTGTCTTAACCACAACCCCATTTCCTGCAATTTAGCGTTCAGCTCTTCCTGAAAGCCTGTGTCAAAATTTTTGTGTCCAAACTCTCCGAGACAGGATGGCTTAAGTGTTGAGAGAGGCACAGACCTCAAGGACCTTTCCCTGGCCGTGTGCTTTCCCTTTTATTTGCAGCTTTTTCTTTTCTTCTTTTGTGACACTCCTGCCAGAAAAAAGGGCCCTGGCAGACCAACCTGTCTCACTCCTAACAGCATGATCACTCCTATCTTTGGGACTTAAAGAAACCAAGGCCCCGACTACAGCAGTGGGTGAGATTTGGCCAACAGGAATGTGCATTCAGTATGTGGCCTGCTTTATCTCCCTTGCCACAGGGGAAGGTATTACATTCAGCAGTAAACAAAAATTATTTCCTTTTGGCAATTGCTAATGCATTGCAATTGTGCATTGCTTATAACTATGAATACATAGCTGCATGGGATCATCCCTACATTGGCTGAGTCAGTGGGTGGTAGCCATGGAAAATATCAACTTTGCTGAATTGTAAGCCATTCACTACAATCTAAGTATTATTCCTAACTGCCAAGTGGTATGTGATAAAAAAAAACAGAGGGGCGCTGGATCATGATTACCAGGTGCTGCTATCCTCACCTCTCTTCTTGTAACTGGTTTTCTGGCTAATGTGCAGGGAACACATGAGGAATATCAACAGTAAAGCCACGACAAATCAACAGCTTTCGATTCCAAGAGGGATGAATGCACATTGCAGACAGAGAAAATATGAATCCCACATCTGAAATCACATCTGAAACCAATTTGTAACATGCCCTTGAGCAATATATGTATTTGTATGGCAGCATAAGTTATCGCTGGAGACAAAGCATTCATGCAGATAAAAACATAAATCTAAGTATTCATTCACCCAGAGATCCGACTGCACTACACTCCAGACTTGGGTCAGGTATCTTTATAGCATTTGGTTTTAACCTGCTTGGAGTACTGGATAAGTCATTCAGTTACTAAGGATGGATATCAGCAAACTATCAGTATTAGCTGATATCAGCTTTAAAGAGCAAAATTGGTATTGGTTCAAAAAGTTTTTTATTCCTGATAGTTGGCTGATTGTTTTCCAGGAATGTGCCATTAATTAATACAACTGCCAAATTAGCCACAGAATAAAACTAGCATGGTCTTTTATTTACAAAACAAGATTATCTTTAGACAGGCCTGTCTGAAAAGCTGAACCTGTTTTGCAACTGCATTTGTATTCCAATTCTTTAAAAAACTGATACCCGTATTGGTAATTATGAGCAGGAAGCTATCAGATATCCGTATCAGCCTCAAAAATCCATATTGTTCAATCCCTATCAGTTACACTGTCAGTCAGGCAGAGGTATATCAAATTAACTTTCAAATACTTTCCTGTGAGTTTCTAAAATATTGCACTATCCTATTGAGCAAACCTTACTCATGAAGCACTGACTTGGGCTCAAATAAATTAATAAAAAAGCATTTTGATATTATTATTTGACAGAGGTTCCACTAAACAATGCAAATCCATTATCTTTACAGTCTAGGTGGTGAGTTTAAAGTTGCAGTAAGGGAAAATCCATTAATGCTGTTCACTCCCAAGCATTCAATTCAAATGAATCACATTAACCTCTTACTTCAGCTACGCAGTAAAAAAAAAAAAATGTTGACAAAAGACAGGAACGGTGTGTGTGTGTGTAAGAGAGAGAGAAGATTTTCCTAAATTTTACAGTCTGATGAATGGCTATTCAAATCGATACACCAGTAAAAGCCCTCACTGTACATAATGGAAGCTATCAAGCTGTATCCCATATAAGCTAACCTAATGAGGAAAATTGAAGAGCCCATGTCTCCATTCATACTGCAATGGCAAATTGGATTCCACCTGGCATGCAATCATGTCCAAAAGGCAAAATCAAATCAAATAAATGGAACTGGTTTTAGAAAGAAACGCAAATACTCTTACAGAAAAACTATACTATACATCAGTGAGGAGAAGAGAAAAGAGGGCAACATTACACAAAGTGGGACTGCTTCTGAGGAACAATACAAATGCCCTGATGTAAAAACACATAGTTCACAATGAGGGCACCAAATTAACCCACATCATTATAAGCCATACCACAGGGAGGAATATGGGCCAGTATAACATTTGGGTCTTAAATTGTTACAGAAACATTACTGTAAAAAGAGGCGCTCCACAGAGACAAAAAGGGAACAGAACTCCATCTCATAAGGTTTTAAATGGGCCCGGCAAAGTGCTTTTAGGGTTAAGAGTCCCAACCATTCTTCAGGAAGAAAAAAAAAAAATCATCTTTATCAGAAGCAACACAAAAGACAACAAAGAGCTGAGAGAAACACAGCCATTACTGAAACACTTCGCTGCGTAAAGGCAGTCGGCCTGTTCCTTAATTGCCAATGAGAAGTTGTTGTGAAAACACTACAATGCATACTCATTTCAGAAATTGAGTGGAGAGAGTAAAGCCATAAACAGCACCTCCGCCATTTCATTCTGATTTTTAATAAGAAGCAGATGTTTGCGGAGTGAGATATCCAATTCACAACAACTGTTTGTTGCCTCCTTCGTCTGATTGGGTCCACTCCTGGCTCGAAAAACTGCGTGGGACCCCAAGAGGCCATAGTAATACTATCCCGTAACCATCAAGTGTAATGCTACCATTTGATCGTCTTCCTTCCTATCAAATACCTACATCTCTGTCTTTCAGCTCAGGCCAAAAGGTGTCTATGCTCACTAACAAAAACCCAGACAAAGGCAGCATTGAAACCAGGTGATAGATGTCCCTGCACTCTCTCAGCGGGACCATGAACATCACTGAAGACAATGGAGAATTATCTCTTTTCTTATCTTATTTTTCCCTCCCATTGTACTATGACAGCCCTAATGTAGTACCCCAAATATTCATTATCAGCCCAGCTATAGATACGTATGGGGGATCAGTACATATAGGATGCAGCTAACTCAGTACCCTTGCAGTCTATCCATACCTGTTAGCTTTATTATTAATTTTGACCATTTTACAGTGTCTTTACAACACAGTCAATTATATGAACATCAATACGGCTGCAAAAATCAAATGAAAAAGTAAAAAG
Source organism: Neoniphon sammara (assembly GCA_900302535.1). Taxonomy (NCBI): domain Eukaryota; kingdom Metazoa; phylum Chordata; class Actinopteri; order Holocentriformes; family Holocentridae; genus Neoniphon; species Neoniphon sammara. Next base: position 24,578 of record OMKZ01026921.1, read on the forward strand.
ATAGATAGATAGATATATAGATAGATAGATAGACAGATAAATAGATAGATAGATATTGAGGTTTATATATTTTACAGATCTAAAAAAAAATTCCTGATTTCAGTGACAGACCATAAGCAGTGAATGAGTGTGTACCTCGCTGTTGCATTATTTTTCTGTTTATTTCTCCAACTTATTACACATCTCACTGTGTGCATCTGTAGCCAAGATAAAGAATTCAAACCATATGCAGTAGAGTAGCTCATAGTCAGCACAGTATCTTCCAATAATGCACTGCAACCTGATACGAGTTTCAAGAGGGCAGTGTGAGAATTCATTTAGTTTTATAGCGCAGACCCATCAGGTATCACACTGGATGCCAGTTCCATGGCTAAGCATTATCATTCCCCAAGGAGGAGCATGTTGTTGGACTAAAATGGACAAGATACACCGAAAACAAAGTGCAGGTTGACATAACCATTTAGTCAGAAAGCATCAAATGTCCCCTCGAGTTTCCCTGGAGGAAGATGTCAAGGTTTTTACTGTTGGCAGCGGAAAAGCAGTGTGTGTGTGTCTGGGTGTGTGTGTTTGTGTGCATTTGTGTATTAATCAAATGTCATCTGCTTGAGGGCACCTCCATGGATGCAGATTAAATGGACAGAATCCATGCAATTATCAAATGAGATACAATTAACAATCATTGAACAACACTGGCATTTAAAGAATACATCATGCATGCTGGTCACACACCCGCAACACAGGTAGCCAAGGCCTGTTGTTTTGGTACTGTAC
>OMKZ01026922.1:0-26057 GCA_900302535.1 Neoniphon sammara
AATAAATAATAATAAAAAAATAAAAAATATTTTTAAAAAATTGACCATCCCCCCTGAATTTTTTTTTTTACAACTAGACTACTGGTGGTGCACAATCATTGTGGTGGTGTGAGTGTGGTAAGTTGGGTTTTTTCCTTTTCTTGTAGTCACCCCCTTTTCCCCCTTCTGTGTCTTGGCGCTACCTGGCTTTTCTATCTTCTCTTTCTTCCTGCTGAATATTTTCTCCTCCCCCATGTAATATTATAATGTTTTAAATTAAGGAATAAAACCTTTGCATAATTTATTGCTTGACTTTTTGGTAATAAAATTGCTTTATATAAGCATTTTGTAAGCAAAACTCTTGACTGCTGGTGATTCATTTAACCATGAGCCCTGTCTTTCTTGTGAACCTGGTCGTCTGACACACACACACACACACACACACACACACACACACTTTGGTGAGGTTACAAATAATACCCTATAGCCAACCATAGATAGAATATAAAATACCATTATAAACCCTCTATAAATGTACTGTATAGCCCTATAGAACATTATTTACCACTGAAGTTGAGAAGTAAAATTTTATACTTTGGAATTTGACTGAATTGGTTGGCAAAGAAGTGACACAGAAGGTAGACTCTGTGCTCTCTCTGGCAATCCAGACCCTAGTATTTGAGGCAAAGCAGTTTGTTTTTGTGAGTGGCTGCATCTCTTGCACCAGCACTCTACATAAAATGGTAGTTCATGCTGCCACCATAATGAAGAGATGTTTGGTGAAAGTCAGCATTCAATAGAGGCAGAGACTGGCATCAGGCAGCTGTTGCACCACAGCCACTGGAAATGAGAGTGATGATGTTGTGGTGCCTTCCAGCACAAGTTGTACCAGTCTTAGCTCCAACTTGAGCATTTTCACTTTGCCTCCTTGGTTTTCAACTTCCAAATCTAATGATTTTGTGGTGTCTTTCTGCGTGAGTCATAACTGTCTTAACTCAGGCTCTAGCGGTTTCACCTGACCTGCTTGGTGTGCTGATGCTGCAGCATCAAACATCAGTTAGAGTTGTGTTCAAGGCCTGCAGATCATTGATGACACCAATATTATACCTGATGAGACAGAAAAATACAAGACAAAGGGTAGAACAATATTCCCATTCTCTTGTTTAGTTAGTCTGTTGGTGACTAAACTGAAGACCTTTTTTGCCATACAGTCACATACATCCAAAAAGACTCCTTTTACTCTTCACCACCGAGTTTGCAAAGGAATACATTTGCCGCATGGTGGAAGGACTGAAGCATGGCAGTCAAATGACACACACAGACCACAGAAAGATATCATATGAAGTGGTTAGGCGTTTCTTGAATCAGGGGACCTTCTGGTTCACCGTGTGAGTTACAGAAGCAAACTCCTACTACAATGCTCTCTCCTTTAACAGTCAGTCTATGAATAAGTAGACCTATACACAACAGAATGAGGTATAAACAAACAATCTTTATTGAGTAGAATATTTTCAATAAAATCTTAAGAGAAGTGAATGTTAACATTAACATAAATAAGAAATTGTAGAAAATAAACTTTAGAATTGAGCTTTGGCTCTGCTGCCTGGTAATTAGTCCAGTCCTCACAATATTATACAATTAGCTTTGGCTATACAATATAAACATAAGTCTCTGGCTATGGTAGCAGCTATAACCTATATCTCGTCAATCCAATTGCTTTCGCAAGATGGAAAGCAATTAGCCGAGAGTTGTAACTCGACTTTGACTGAGAGACTAGATAATAAATGTGTTGTTTTAAAATCATGTGCGCCTTTGGGGAGTGCCACCAGGCCATGGACTGTTAAAATTATCAAACCCATATAATGTTTGGACTGGCCCCACAGGGGTTGCTACTGGAAAGCAAGAGTTTTATTTCATGCACGCGCATACGGAGGTATGTTCACGCGCGATGTGGTTATCTTTTCCAAGCTATGGTTTATATACACCGTTGCCCGTTGGCGTTTGTAATAAATAGTTGTATTTCACTCTCACTTTTGTCAGGCACAAAGTCAACAGAACACAGTCATGGAAGTGGCTGGCAAGCAAACACAGACACTATAGTCATCCTACAAGAATAGTGAGTTAGCTGGTGTATTCAGTATACTGCTGTCCAAGCAATATAGCACCTGTCAGTCATGGCTCCACTTCTCCCCATAATGCTCAATTTAATCGGGTTTGTGGGTTTTGATAGCAAAATTAGATGCAGACATGTCCATGTCATTGACTGTGGTGAATTGGGCCTTAAGGACTCTGAATGTGAATCACTGTTCGTATATAATCCTGTTGGGATTTAAGAAGGCTGTAGTGACTAACTTATTTCATGACCATTTTCATTTGATTTCAATATAACATTGCTATTAGGGGTTACCGGTGATTTTTATGTTCTTTTAATATTTGTATAGTATCCTTGAGTAATTTTCTATGGAGCTAGGCTTCTACAGGTGATTGGAGCGCGTCACGCGCCCCATTATTATGCCGTCATAAACGCTCCTTTGAGTACATCTGATTTAGTTCGTTTTTAGCAGGGTGAGTTTTCACTATAACATTCAGTCAAGTGCCCCGAGGATAGACAGATTTTCTCTAATACTTGAAAGATACATTTTACTGGTCAACAAAATAGATCATCATGGACTGCCCCTTTTTGCAAATTTCCAAGAAAGAAATTTCAAAGAGGCCAGAGCATGTCCTGACCAACAGACACAACGTACTACAGCACAGCAAGGTAGGCTTCACTGATTTTGTTCTCTTAAATTTGCAAATACTAAAGAAACATGATCAGATTTTAATTGTTGATTTTTTTATAGCATTGTACAACTGTCTGGGGAAACTAGCCTAACAGTGTTGAGATTGTGACCCATATTGGGATAGTCATTCTTATATGTTTGTCCTTGAGATAAGCTCTAGTGACTTAAATTATAGATTCATTTAAGCACTCCTGCTTTATCCCCTGCATTGGGAAACTCAGGGGCAGTTAAAAACTTTCTTTTTCTTCATTTTTTTTTTTCATGCACAGAATACTGTCACCAAGAACTGCAGTTTGCCCTTGCTGGAGCCAAAGTCTGTACGTGTAAAAGGTGACAAGCGCCCTCAGCAGTTGGACACTGTCCTGCCACCTCTGTGCAAGAGCCAGCAGAAAACCCAGCAGCATGGTGCACCTCTGGTCAGTCCTGCTTATGTCTATTTATACATTTGTTGTTATGTGAATCCTCATGTAACTTTGTGACAAAGTTCTCAATGCACGTCTTTCATTCCCCTGATCAACACCAGGTGAGAGAGCGGCTTGGCCATGGTTTCTCCAAGCAAAACTCCCAGTCCCAGCGCAAGCAGAAAGTGGACACGGAGAAATCTTTTGACAGGCAACTGTCCATGTCCCCTGCCAGTAAGTGCACTGAAACCAGGACCAGGTCCCCTGGAATTGTTAAAAAACGGACCAAGTTTAGGATAAAAGTCTCAGACCCTTGAACAACTTCTTAGTGAGAACATGAGAGAGAGGAACAGAGAAAGACCTCTGACAGACCCTTTTTCCCCCATACAGATGTCTTGAAGGTCTTCAAGAAACATCTGACAGAGTTTGAACGGGAAGAAATAAAGGGCTACAGTCAGGTGTGGTACCTGGGCCAGGGTGCTCAGAAGATCCAGGGAACAAAGTCCCTGTCCTGTAACTCTGGATATGATACTCAGGACGGATTCTACAGAGCGGTAACTTATGAACTATTCACCAATCTGTCAAGTAGTTGAAACTGTTGAAAGTGAACATTTTCCCTCTGGTCGTTAATGTGTTTAGACCTGTTGACTTGTGTGAAACTACAACATGCCACAAATTTACACACTTGCCAAAGCATCAAGAAAAGTTTCCAAACTACAGAGTGGATGAGATAGAGATGGGATATATTGAGGCTTTACGCTGAGATTTTTGTCTGCTTTACATTATCATTATTATCATTATTTGCAGGTCATCAAAGACCACATTGCCTACCGCTTTGAGGTGCTGGCGGTGATTGACACAGGCTCCTTCGGTCAGGTCCTCAAGTGCCTCGACCACAAAACAATGGAGGCTGTGGCCATCAAGGTCATTCGAAACCAAGAGAGGTGAAACATTTTCTCATAGTCCAGAATAGCAGACAGAGAGAAAACACATCTGACCATCTTGTGAGACTCTTACACTTTTGGATTCAGTTTGGACACCAGTGGCTTTTTTCACTGATCTCGTGTTTCTCTCTGTGGTCCTTGGTACTCAGGGTTACCCGTGAGGTCATGGCTGAAGTGAAGATTTTAAATGCACTGCGGAAGAAGGACAAGAACAACACAGCCAATATCCTCCATATGAAGGAGCACTTTCACTTCCGCAGCCATCTCTGCATCTCCTTCGAACTCTTGGGGTGGGTTTAGAAAATACTCATTTTTTTTATTTACTTGCTTTGTTTTGAAGATGCAGCTGGACTCTTCTGAGCTACAGACTGTGAGAAATCTGGACCAGTGGTATTAAAGGGGGCGTGTTTTTCAACTTAAGAGCAACTAAAGAGGCTGCGGGCATTGTTTGAGAACAAAGGGTAAAGGAAGTCTGTCTCTGTCACTTTCTCCAGAAAAGACTTATATACCATGATAAAGGAGAACAAGTTCCAAGGACTCAGCATCTCTCAGGTCAGACACTATGCAATAGACCTGCTCAAATGCTTAGAGCTGCTCAAGAAGGAGAGGATCATCCACAGTGACCTGAAACCGGTAGGAGCTTTAGTTGTCTGCTGTCATTGAGGAACTATCCATTGGTGCAACTCCAATAATCCACAAGTGTTGAGTATTCACAGTTCCATGTGTCTTTTTCAGGAGAACATCCTCCTGTCCAGTGAAGGCCATGAGCACGTCAAGGTGATTGACTTTGGGGCCAGCTGCTTTGAGGAGAGCAGCTGTGAGTGCATTTATCGTTTACTCTCATCATTTCTCAAAGAGACTTTTTTGTTTGAAGATGTTGTAGAATTGTTGTTGCACCAAATGAAATCCTCCAGGCTGTGGAACTTCTACCCCTTTCAGCTGTCTTTTCTTCTTCCTCCTGCACAGCTCATGCCTGCATCCAGACTCTATTCTACATGTCTCCAGAGGTGATTCTGGACAAAGCTTACAACACTGCCATTGACATGTGGAGCCTTGGCTGCATCTTGGCTGAGCTCCATGCCGGCTTCCCTCTCTTTGATGGCCTCGACATGTATGACCAGTTAAACTGCATAATGGAGGTAAAACTAACAGATTTGAAACACCAACTTGGGGCCATCTGCTATTTCATGTATTGCAGTAAATATTTCTTCATCAAGATGCAGCAAAGGGTTTGAATTTGATTTCTTCAAGGTGCTGGGTGTCCCTCCTGAAACGGTCCTGCAGAATGCACCCATGAAGAACAAGCTTTTCAGTGAGTCCTTTGATTGCTTCTTGACTGCTCGTTTTTATGAAGCTGTGATGCTCTGCAACATATCTAATAACTGACAATATGTTCTGACTGTGCAGATTCTAAAGGCTTGCCGAGGAACACTGTGAATAGCGAGGGTGAAACACGTCTGCCCGGCAGTAAGAGCTTGGCCATGGTCTTGAACACAAACGATGCAAATTTCCTGGATTTCATTCTGCGCTGCCTCCAGTAAGTGCACTCCTTTGCACACACTTGACTGGAATTAGACTTTTCCAAGAATATCTTCTGCGTATCTTGTAGAGTATGTGTAGCTTTTTTTTCAGAATGTGTGGGACTGCACTATATATTTTGTAATTTAGATATGACCCAGAGGAGCGGATGACACCAGAGGAGGCCATGCAGCATGCATGGATTCAGGAGGAGCTCCAGCGCCAGTTCAGACCCAAACCATGTGCTGCAGACAAAATCAGATCAGGTAAGAGGACTCTCTGTGAAAGCCTCTCTTGCCTGCAATCTTTTACCCAGCTATCAACAGTGACTCCACATGCTGTTTTTGATTTGTAGCTTACAGCAGAAAACAGTAGCCCACAGCACTCTGCTGGAACTGTAAAAGACCATCCTCTGTCAAAAGCTGAAGCACGTTAAGTCCCTTAGCTGCATGAGCTCTGCTGCTCCTCAGGTCCAGTCTTTTTCCAGAAGGACTAACATGTTTCTTGTCTTCTTCCCTGCCACTCCCATACAGTTACCACAGCGCACTTCAGCAACAAGGAGAGCAGCCTGCTGAAAAGAGGGAAAATGCCACCTGTGCGGCTGCCACTGATCAGAGAGAATAAAGTACCTGAGGTCAAGGCCAACGGAAAATACTCTGTGCAAAATGTAAGCACTACGGACACGTCAAGCTAACTGACAGTGATGAACTGCTGCAGTTTAACAAAGGCTTTGTGTGTGTGATTTGAGCCCCCCACCCCCCGGAGACACTGGAGATATGGTGCCCATCTCACAAAATTTCAGGGCAGCAAGTTCAGTGTGTTGATGCTGCAAACATTTGGTATGGTTGATGCTGATGCATGGACGTCTGAGTTACTTGTAGGTGTAATCCAAAGAGGTCACCTCCCATACAAAGCATAGTCCCTGTAGTTGTTAATGTACTGAGAACCAAATTAGAGCTTAGCATCCTCTGGTGACCTCTAGTGGTGTTTATTGAGTACATAGCAGCAGCAACCTGTTCTGGGCCATAAAAATCCCTGTCACTTTTAAACATTTCAAAATGCATTTTCTCACATTAAGGGGAAATGGATATTCAAATGATTATCTATTTTTGAGCTTGATTACAATGAGTTTGTTTGTTTTTCAGAGGACAACACAAACACTGCAAACAAAGAAAGAAAGGGAGATTGTGGCCAACAGCAGACGGGAAGACTTCCATCTTCCTACTGTAGGGACAGGAAAGGAGCAGAAAGGCAGAAAAGAGAGGGGAGGCCTAAAGAGGAAAGAGGAGAGGAGGAGAGAGGACTAAAAGGAAGAGGAGAGCAGAGGCAAAGGAGAGGAGAGAAGAAGAGAGAGGAGTGAAAGGAGGAGAGAAGAGACAAAGGAGAGGAGAGGGGGAGGAGAGAGGAGCCAAATAAAGTGACAGGCAGCCTCAGGAGGAGAGAGAGGAAGCTTAAGGAGGACAGTAGCTAAACTTAATTATAACTCATTCGAAAGCCTTCTTCTCAGTCTTTCAAAACCAACCTGGAAGACAGTATAGCCTCTTTTACTTGTTATAGATTACCATGCTCCTGGCCCTTACTCTAAATTTCTCCCCTCTCCTCCCCCCTGGATATCAACCTGTGCATTTCACTCATTCATCTCTGTGTATTTGCCTACACATTGTATTCGCTTGTTCAATGAAACTTTTTCAATAAAGTACTAAGAATAATAAACACCATGCTCACGCTGTCATGCATAAATAAAATAAAAATAAATAAATTTCACCTGGAAATCTAGATAGAAAAAAAAAATCATGAATTCATGACCGGAAGTGACCCTCTTATGTTTGCTAATGGACTCGGAAGTGTAAATCAGCACTCCGAAGATGGCAGGGGTGTTTGAGGTGGAGGTTGATGGTGTAGAGCACGACCATGGACTGGAACATCACGATGAACCAAACCAGGTTAGGGTGCGACAGGCTACACCAATGTACACGACGAGCTAAACAGATGTGGGTGAAATTTAGCCGTCCGTGACGCTGACAACACGGAAATGTAGACCTCTTGCCGGCTATGATCACCACACGGCTTTAGCCTTACGTTAGCAGCTAGCGACTTTTGCCATCTTATTTAGCAGAGGTATGCTTTCTTCATAAAGTGCATTGTCCATTGAGTGCGTTTAAACGAGTTTTTACCGATTAAAGTATGGAGCAATGCCTTTTACTAGTCCTTAGAGTTACTGGACATTGATATTCAGAAAGCTAAGCTAGCTGGGTAGCCGTCACCATACTGACTGACTGCTGTTACACTCTTATTCTGTCTTAAGTGGCTAAGCTGTTTTTTGTCCTCTTTTCACCATCATGTAGAAGTGTATTACACCAACATGTTTGCCATCAATGTGTAGGAAGTCATTAGGACTACGCTTATAATTTACCCATTTAAAGCTGATGTGGCTGGTCGGGTCAAAGGTCACGTCTTGCCACTCAGTCTTCAATACTTAAGGTCGTACAGTTTATCAATGTAAAATTGAAGAGAAGTAAGTAAATAAAGAATTTTGAGTCTGCAGCAGAGGCACAGACATATTGTTGCTTGGCTAACATCATGAGAGGCTGACAAAATACAAATTACGTGCAGGGTCTAAATGTATTTGGTTTGTATGGATATCGTGAGTAGACTGCCTTTGGGTACGCTGATAGCTTGTTTTTCCCACTGTGCCATGCCTTTTTTCAGTATGCCTATGTTGTCTTATGCACAGAGGGTATACACTGTGCTGCAAAATGTTCAGATCTGATGACTGAAGCTGAAAAGCAACATTAAACAACATTTTGGTTTTCACACATGCAGCTGTGGACCAATTTGTGCATCTTGTCCTCTCCTGCATTCAAACACTAGTAGTCTTCCAAGTAAGAGTTTGGTTGTGCTAAGGAGGTCCACGTTGGACTGCAAAAAGTGCAAAAGATGACTGAAACTTAGCTTAGCTTGGCTTAGCACATAGCTGCTTACTAGTTTGTGCAGCTGATCTTGACTTAAATGCATTTTGGACAAAATAGAAGCTCTAACAAATGCGGATTTTTAATCACCTCAATTTAAAGACTAAATGACAAAAATCATTAATCTTCGGAGAATTAAAATTTTGAGGACTTGTTATTGCAGAGGCAAATAGTTTAAAGGTCAGATCTATGTACCAAGTCTTGCTGTTTGCTCTTATTTTCAACTGAGCCTACGTGGCTAAACAAGTCCAACTACTTAGTCGACTACATTTGCCAAACATATAAGTTGGTTTTTAAATAGATTTATTCTTGTTAAAGGTAGGTAATTTCATGGTTCATCCACATTCATCCACGGATACATTAAATCTTGCTCACACAAGCAAAGACAAATATTTTTCTTAGCTGGTCTATCTTTTCATGAACCAGAAATTGGTGTAGACATTAAGGTGTTGAGCCTAACTGTTCATGAGAAGTGAAGTAATATTTGTTGTCATGTTTTATGGTGGACTGGGAGCTCCATCAGAGCTCTGGTACAAATTGCCTTTGCATTCAGGCCAATAGCACAAACTGCTATTCAGTTTTTTGTGTTTCTGTCATCAAATAAGATCTCTGTACACACTTAAGTTTTATTTACAAGGCAATATTCCCACCTTATAGTTGTAGGTTTCATATAAAAGCATCATTAAATTGTGAATTCATTATCAGATGTCTTCACCAGCTCATTTGGTTAAGTTTTATGCAAGAAATTATGAATAGTAATTACTTCTCCTTTCCCCTGTTCAGATCGACCTGTCCAAGCTTTCACCAGAGGATAAGTGGAGGTTAGTGTCTTGGAATACATGCATCATTTTTACATTTTTATCTTGGCAGGAGATTCATATTGTTGTTTGAAGTTACACTGTCATCACTTCTTTATGTATGTCCTCCATTGTCTAAGGATTATTTTCTCTTGTCCTAATTACATCCCTGGGTCTTTCTGGCCACTAAAAAACAATGCTGCTTTCTAAAAGTGTCCCAAGAGTTTGATAAAGCCTGACTCATATGTGGGCTAGCCAATATTATCGCTCCACATTGGCTCATAACAAATGTCAACATCAGTGTTGGCCAATTTGCAAAAAAGGCCATACATACTTCCGTAAAAAGCATTAGGATTTTAACAATAGTTATTTGTTGACAATTCTTTGTATAGCACATTTGTATAGCATGTGATTTGGCAGAGCAGCATGTCATAGCTGAGCAGATGGTGGTGCAGATTGTGTTAAGAAGTTTATTGTTCAGCTGTACAATATTAAGTGTCCATGACATATATGTATTACAGATATGCTTACCAAGTTTTAGGATTCCTTGCTACATGTTCATGATTTTATGTTTAGAAAAATATCAATATCAATGTGTTATCAGAAGTTTTTTACTCCAAAATGTCGACATCAGTGTCAGCCCCAAAAATCCAGTATCGGCTGTGCTCTGGAATTTGTTAATGATGAACAGGGAACACACCAAGGTAACACTTAAAACATCTGAAGCATTTCAAACACATTTTATTGTACAATTGGATTCAAAACTTGAGTGTGAAATGAAGCCAGAAACATTAAGATTTGCCTAGTGCAGCCCTAAGGGCACTGTTTTCTTGTCCTATGAATCAATAAAGGTGTGTCTGATAACTAGTTGTTTAAGTATACATTTGTTTTTGCACAGGGTGGAGCATGCAAGGATGCATGCTAAACACAAAGGCCATGAGGCCATGCACGCGGAGATGGTGCTGATACTGATAGTCACCCTGGTCGTCGCTCAGCTAGTCCTCGTGCAGTGGAAGCAGAGGCACCCCAAGTCATACAATGTAAGATAAAACACACAAGCACAAGCTTTTTTAATAGCCTCATGCAAAGGGCAGAAATGCTATCATGCAGATACACATATTTTATAAGGAAACAGGAATATAGGCTATGGCATGGTTTCAAATACAGTCAATGCAGGCTAGGTGTGTGTACATATAAACGTATTTAATGTGTGTGTGTGAGAGAGAGACAGAGAGAGAGAGTCAGGACTTAAAGCTCACTTTTTATGCTGTTATATTAAAACGATTCCCAAATTAATTCCATCGTTCACCAATTTAGGAACAAACTGAACCAAATAAAAAATCAAGCTTTTATCACTCCCTCAGTCATTTATAGTTCTTAATATGTTGTGCATATTTTGGTGTTTTATCACATGTGTGTCGTGAGTGAAGTCCTGAACTAATAAAACCGATCTGAATCTGTTGGCTACAGCAGATTATCAATCATCCTATTTCATTTGGCTGTTAATCCACTTATTTTACATTATGGTAGCTCTGTACAAAAGTGTGACAAATGAAAGAAATCATCCCAGTTTATAAATCTATGTGTCAGTGTGTTTAGAATAGCAGTGCTTGTGTATGATTTAGTTTGTCATCTTTCCAGTTAAGTAACTTCACACTGAATTGCTTGCCATTCTCATTTTCTCTCATAATACTGGATGTGTTTGTGCAAGTAAGTTTTCCTCAGATATAAATCTAATAAACTGTCCTGTAAATGCTGTTTACTAAAGATGAGACACACTGTGGTAGCACAGTGCAAGTCCGGTTGAATTTCCACAACAATATCAATAACTTGTTTAATTGTTTGAAGCTGGATTGGTGTGAAATAATTTGAGACTCAGAAGAGCAGAACCACATGCAGTTACTTCACACCGGTGCTCAAAAATTATATTGAGGTGATATCAGGGGAACTTTTTAGCCCTGGCATGTGTGTTTGATGTGATTTATTCCAACATGTGTCCTCTGCTGTCTTGTAGCTGGTGACTCTGTTCCAGATGTGGGTCGTTCCTCTCTACTTCACCACCAAGCTGCACTGGTGGAGGTTCCTGACCACGTGGTTTATCTTCTCTGTCGTCACAGCGTACGTCTCCTTCCGCGCCACTCGCAAGCCGCTTGAATGCACCACGCCGAGGTGAAACACTGGACTGCACACACGTCCCCTTTGCCCTGTCCTCTGAATTATCCTAGTAGGCTTTGAACTACTGAACTACTGTCTGAAATGTCCCTGTTCCCTTTGGCTTCTTTGACTAGGTTGGTGTATAAATGGTTCCTCCTCCTCTACAAGATCAGCTACGCCACAGGAATAGTTGGCTATACTGTCGTCATGTTTACGCTTTTTGGCATAAACTTAATATTCAGGTACGTGGCTCAGGTATTCAGTCCAACATCTCTCTAACCATTAGTATGGTAAGAGAGTTTTTTCATGTATTTTTTTTCCCCAGTTGGTCAGATTTTTGTCAAGTTGCATTCATTTTTTGACATGCCTCTTTATAATTTAATTGTATTGTAAACAGTGCCACTTTTGAAATTCATTTATCATGCCCCACATTTTGTTCTGTGTCTGTTTTATTGTCTGACATTTTCTCTAAGAATTCTAGTGTCTCTTGTAGAGTTCATGGGGGGGAAAAACACTACAACACACATGTGGAGCAAGTAACTTTTGATTTAATCATGATGAAAAAATGTGAATATCACTTGTGGTTTGTTTGCCACTATTTTCAGGACTGTTCACAGAATGGATATTTACCGTTACTTCAGTCACTACTGATAATAAAACCCTTCAAGCTCTAGGCTATTGTCACCATTCAGCCTTCCAGTTGCCATTTAAGCAGCTTTTTACCATGTGTAGATGGTTCTGTGAATCAGTATAAGCTTATTAGAGCTGTTTTTAAATGTTTTCAAATCAGGAACAGTTTATTCCTGTCCTCTGTCCTGAGTGTAGCCCCTGTAGCCACTAGATGCTGTTGTTTTACCTTTTATATGTCCCTCTGAAGAATCATCTTTCACTGCTCTCTTTGACATATTCCAGGCACCCACATATATCTCTACCCCGTCTAACAGTTACCACATCAGTAGATGTGTTATTCTTTTTTTCTCCATTTATTTGTTCCTTATCTGTCTGTCTGTCTATCTGTTAGACTTATCATTTTCTTAAACTAGAGAAAAAGAGAAATGAGTAATGTAGAAGATCTTTCTGGCCTGTTTCTTCCTTGCTGCTAGTGTTGAACGTGGACCTAACAGGGCTTTTTTAAGACAGCTGTCCCCAACTTTTATAAAATGGGCGCAATTAGGCAATGTTGCTGTCATCACAAAATTAGGTTAATAGGCTTTCCTAAGCGCTAAAATCCTCTTCTCCTCGTTTGTTCTGTAGATGTCTGTATGGGCTGTAATGGCGATGCCACCTTCCCGTGTTGTAGTTATTTAAAGCTACAGTTCAAACAAATGGCACTGGAAAACTTATTAAAAGTACGCAGGTTCTTACGCAGGTGGTGGGATAGTTACATCAGATGTGTACTGGTAAAAATCCATGGCACGCCAAGACTCTTGTGAGTGTTTCTCTGATATGAGTGTTAGCTTAATGTAACGTGGATGAGACAAAGGCAGTTGAGTTCAGCAGGTAGACTTTTTGTTTGCTAAAGCTTTTTCTTTGGACACTGGCTGTGTATAACTGTGATGGGGAAAGGCATGCCATGAAAGCCGGAGTCAAATATGGTAAAATTCATTGTCACGATGAGCTGAAGTGCTATGGAAGAGGAGGCCAGAGAGCACTAGAGACATGTCATGATATGCAAAGGAGCAACATCTATTGAACTGCAGGCTATTTGCAAAATTAGAGGGACCAGTTCTCTCTTCAGGGCTGTTGTGTATGAACTAGTTGCTGGAGTGAGTGGAAAGTATGGATGCACGAAATCTTGGCATGGACCAGACTTTTACATAATGGTAGCTCTGTACTTTTTACCAGCAGCTGTACAGCTCACTCTGTCGCTCTGTCAGTCAGTCAGCCTGTTGGTTGACAAAATTTTCCCCACTCTTTGGCAGCTACAGTTTTAGCCCTAGGAGGCTGAAATTTGGCATGGAGATTAAGTGCGTGTGTTTGTGTTTATGTCCACTGGCTAAAAAGGGGCATGGCAATGGGAGTGGCCTATCGCAAAAAAGGCACATAACTTCTAAACAGAATCAAGTATCATGGCCAGACTTTGTAGGAAGACACACACACACAGATGGACAGACACACCAACACCGTCATGCCCCTTTCATAACTCATGAACTGGTTGTTGTGGGAGTCATCAGTGGTTTCAGCAGAGAGTTTCTGTTTCAGTGCTGCAAGTTAGCCCCGTCCCCTACACTTTGGCCATGCCCCCTTTCATAACTGGTCCACAAACATGTTCATTGGTCCACAAAGCTGTGCCTACCCTATAGCAACTGCACCTTTCTACTTATGAGACCGAAATTTACCATGGAGGTCAAGTGTTTGTGGGGTTGTGTGTGTGTGTGTGTGTGCATGTACTTACGTGGTCACAGCTATTGCAAATTTGCACTTGTTTGCTTTATTATCAAGGCTTTGTAGGGCAAATTTCAAATCAAAATCACCTTCTTTGAATCATTTTTAAGAGTTTGAGATTATTAACATTTTTCAATTTTAGCTTGAGACCCCAGAATTTAAAACATATCCACATTTGTTTAAGCTTAAAATTGCAACAATAATTTCATAATACCTCCAGCTGTTTGTAGAGTGAAAATATCAAACACAGTTGGTTACTATATTTACTTTACCCATCAAACAAAAGGGAATGTAAGAATAGCTTTTTAAACACCAGTGTAGCAAGATTAGACTAAGCCTTGAATCCTACACTGTCACAATAATAACAAATTCCCTCTTTGTCCAGAATAAAGCCGGAGGATGCAATGGACTTTGGTGTTTCCCTGCTGTTCTATGGTCTGTATTATGGGGTCCTAGGACGGGACTTTGCTGAAATGTGTGCAGACTTCATGGCTTCAACAGTCGGGGTAAATGGACAGATTGTAGATGCAGTGTTTTCTCGGCCCAGCTGAAGGTAGTGACTGTAAGCTATAATGTAATTCTAACTGTCTCTCACCTCATCTTTTTTTTTTCAGTACTACAGTGCATCTGGTATGCCAACCAAGCACCTCTCAGATAATATCTGTGCTGTATGTGGTCAGCCAATCCTTGTAGATGTCAGCGAAGAGGGCATCATCGAAAACACGTACAGACTGTCCTGTAACCATGTGTATCCTTCCTGCAAAAAAAAAAAACAAAACACAAATGTGTTTTCCACTGCTGCATCTTGAATCATGGAAGGTTAAGTTCAGATGTGTGTGATGCAGGAGTTGTTTGTTCACTTGAAATGTGCAGCCATGGGATTTCCCTGTTATTGCACTATGGCACATTACATGGTCCATTACAGCCCAAAGAGGAATTGACAAAGTAAACTTGACCTTTACGTTACTATTGAGGTCATGACAGTTGATCTGTACTCAAATTACTTCCCTTCCAATTGTCTTCTGATATCTTTTCACTATTGTAACCTAAACAGGGGATGAGGATGTTTTTCCAAGCTAAATTGACCTTTTAGGGCCAAACCTTGAGCCGGCAGGTTAGCTGTATGGCACCCTCAAAGCGGCCTTTTGTACAGTTGAATTAGACAGTGTTGAACTTTAACGAATAAATGGTTTCCCTTCATGGATAGATAATCACAATAAGGAAAAATCCTAATATTTGCAAGTTTTGATTATGGTTGACTTTGCCTTGGATAGTGATGGCCAACAACGAGAGAGCTTAAACTGACCTCCACATCAATTTCTTGTCTAAATATAAAAATGTCCTAATGTTTGGTAGTATTTCTCAAAAGGGGAGACCTTCCATCAGAATTCAGAGTTTACAAAGATTTGTCAGTGGATCGACCCCAGCTTTGTCTTTTGTAATAGATGGCAGAATAGAACCACATTCTCTTGAAAACACCTCAGGGAGAAAATTAATTTTGATTGAACTGTGGTAGGAAAAGAGAATTATGTCATATGTCATAACTGTTGAGATGGATTTTCGAAGTTTGATCCATTTGTCAGCATCTTGGCCTACGGCTAACTTGGCATATTTATATTATTTTTACAACTCTGAAGCCCAGATTTACTAAAACTGTTAGTACATTCTAATGTTTCTTATGTTATTGGTCTTGCCAAAGTAGTTTTTTCAAATATTAAAGGTTTTAGCAAATCGGGGTCTCAGTCGGCGATTCCTTGAGTAAATTCATTTGTAGCCTGCAGAGTGTTCATACTTCTCACACACTGCAACACCAAGCCTTAACTCCCTGCCCAGGTTCCATGAGTTCTGCATAAGAGGATGGTGCATCGTGGGAAAGAAGCAGACGTGCCCATACTGCAAAGAGAAGGTGGACCTGAAGAGGATGTTTAGTAACCCGTATCCTTTTGATTCTTCGGTTATCACCTTTGTTACCATTATTTTCAGCACAGTGTTCCCTTGTGTCTCCATATTGTATTTTTGTTTTTCCTCGGTTGTGAGGATGATGTAATGATGTCTTTTCCACCCCGTGCTTCAAAATTCCTTGGTTACTAGATGTAGTTGGAGAGTCATACAGAGTAATATGTGATGTGTAGGCGCACACAGGTTTGATGGAAGCTTGTTTCCAAAGCTACATAAAAATATGCATATATTTTAGTACAGTATTTATAATAGTGCTGGAATAAACCCCCTAACTTAGGAAATGCCACTGATGTTTTTTTCACATTGAGCTACACAGGGGCAGAGATATTTGTCCCGTCTGAAAGCCTTTTCTCAGTGAAATGTTGAACAGTCCTCAGCCATGGAATAAATTTAACCAATATCCAGGAAATCCAGCTATCGTGACAGCAGAAATCAGTCTTTCTTGTAAATGACAGTGGACAGTAAAGTTAGGGACATTTCAGACTTTCTGGGACCACAGATTGAACATTTACAGGTTATATAACTGCTGAGTTCCTGTTCCTTTTTTTTGTGGCGCTAAAGATTGGTACCCCGAGCTGCCATGACAACAGCATTCCTCTATACAGCAAATAATGCCTCCCACAGAAACTGAATACCATTTCTACTTTTGGCTGGCCATGACTCATATGGGTCATCAAGGCGGTGCACAGACAGTCTTGGCAGCTCGCTCAGGCCACTGGGCAGAAAATAAGGGAAGGGGGGGGAGGTATGGGCAAAATCAAATATCCTGATATCTTTGACTATATGCCTTGATACCAATATTGTAGGGATGACTGTAGGTACTTTCATAACATATTCACACACGAGATTTTTGATAAACAGTCATTAGTTATGTGGTTATGGCGACCACACTGATAGAGGCAAACAGAACAGCTAGAGCAGTTTATTGAACTCAGGACATTGCATCCCTTCACTGTAATGCAGCCTTTAAAATCCAGAAAAGACAACAGTTAAGCCCTATCACGCTATTATGATATCCAAAATCCCAGATCATATGTAACCTCATACCGTGATATTGATGTAATATCAATATATTGTCTAGCCCTAATGCTTGCTCACCATTGCCGATGTGTTTTGTCTCCTTAACCCACCTCTAAGCTGGGAGAGGCCACATGTCATGTATGGACAACTTTTGGACTGGCTTCGGTACCTAGTGGCCTGGCAGCCCGTTATAATTGGATTTGTGCAAGGCATCAACTATGTCCTGGGTCTGGAGTGACCCGAGACTGTGGCAGAAATGGACACACACGCCATACAGAGAAGATAATGCACTGGCTCAAAGGACTGGGGGCCTAACAATGAACTAAAACACCAATATTAAACGTGTCTATACTTTTTTGTATATATTTATAGGCACAGAGTATCTGTATTTACGGTTTATTTGAATTTTACTAGTCATCTGAATTTGAATGTCTATTGCGGTTTTTCCGGTTCTGTTTCCGCTTCACACAGTGCTACACCTTAATGATTGGTTTGTGCATCGGATGGCAGAGTAAAGCAGTTCTCAGAAATAATAGAGAGCTGCTTTATGCCAATTTATGTCTTAAGTGTTTCCGTTAATGTATTTGGTTTCCACAATAATAAGTAGTTAAAGGATCATACTGGGTTCTTTTTTTTTTTTTTTTTTTAATCCATTTGTCCAGTGGTGTTCACTAGCCTTCTCTCCTGACCCTCACAACTTTGGTTCCATCCATTGCTTTGTAAGAAACTTTGAATTGAAATTTGCATAGGTTACTGCTCCCTGTGCCTCTAAAATGCATCTAACACACTCTCCAGAAACCTAGACTTCTTGTGGATTTATGTTATTGAGTTACCTCTGTTGTCATTCTTGTCTCGAATGCTTGTTTTTGACCTGTTCCCAGAATTTGAAGCTATACGCTCCTGACAAATCTCTGGATTGCTGACATAGTCAGATTCGCCACGTCCATGTATGCGTGACGTTCCTTTTAAAAACCTGAAGTCAGAAAACATGCCGTGCAGTGTCATCAGTGGAAAAAAAATTGATAATGAAATACACATGCATACATCAACTGAAGATTCCTCAGGCTTTTTATAATGAAACTTTTAACTTGACTGGAGGTAAAGCGGTTATACTGTAAGAATTCAAAATGTCTTGTACTCATGTTGGTATCTGATTAAGACTATATGGCAAAAATGTGGTTAATTGTATGAAGAACTGCTGGATTTACAGCTAATGCATCTTTAAATAACCCTTTCTCTGGTTAACACATCACATCTGATCTTGAAATCCACTTTATGATACTTGCATTGACACCTTGTAAAATCTCTCTTTTCTGAATTAGAGGAATGGTACTGTCTACTAAACAAGAGCCTCTATTTTCACTGTCTGGTGTGAGAATTTCTGCTTCAGATCCATTCACAAGGGACTGGTATTACTAATCAATACTGAAATTAAAGCTTTGCAGTAAGCACAGCCTAATGTTAAAACCCTGACTGGTAAATATGCAGAATGATTGTGCAGATTAAAGCTTGACAGATGAGGAAAAAAAAACAAAACAGAAATCTTATGCTTAATGTTAACAATCGCCCAGATGAGGGAGTGGTGCTAGAGTGCCGGTCCTATTTTTGTATGGAGTGTTCAATCTGAAGTCATTTATCTGCAGGAATCCTTGTCCAAAGCTGCTGGCAGGCCAGTGTTGATGGTCCTTTGCAAGTGCTGTTCAGGCTATATACTGCCATCTCTCTGAGAGGGACACTGTCCCTTCTCAGTGGGGCCCCTCTGTAAAGGACTGTATCCAACCAACCAATAATTTCACCATTTGAGCTGTTTTGTTGACATGTTTTCATCAATGTCTGATAATAAATCTCGCATGGTTTAGATCACGCGTAAATATTTTATCACTGATCTCTAGGGGTTTAAAAGTCTAACATCTAAAGCCATGTAAAGTGTCTGCTGAAGGAAATGATTGACACTACTGGAATCACAAGACTGCTTGAGAAGTGTGTATTAGTCAGCATACACTGATGTATGCAGAAACTGAGGAAACAATCGATCATGAACCTTTCTTGGTAAGGTAATCTGGAATTTCCCTTGTGAGCGCGTATGTAACCAGTTTGAGTGGGCGTAAGGAAGTAATATGTGTATATATATAAACCAAAATGACCAAGGATTACTACAGCTGATAGCAAAGAGCAGTTGGTAGAGACATCATGAAGCTGACACATGTTTTCACAGGTAATATTATTTATCTCCCAGTTATTTATTTTTTTAAGTGTGGCATTGGCTAAAAGTGTGTTCTATCCTCACAGCAGCTTTGGGATCTTTTTGCTTCCTGCTTTCAGATGTCATTACTGCAGGTGCGTTCAATGTGTGAGAGCAAGATTGATTGTTTTTTTTTTAAAGAATTACTTTTGTGCTATTAACTAAATTATTTAATTTCTCTAGAGGAATCTCCTAAAATCATTGGGCCGGAGCGCATCCAGTTGAGAGCACATCCAGGTAACTTTTATTAAAATGCATGTAGGGATTACATAGTGACTGCTGTTAAGTCTGAGGGTCCATTAACAAAAGCTGTCCATATACTGATGTTGTGTGAATGAGTGCTCTGTTCTGCTCTAAACAGGACAGCGGCTGGACCTCAACTGTCAGGCATATCCGAACTGTGAGGATGATCTGACACTGATCTACTGGCTGGTCAACGGCTCCTTCCCTGAAACAGCCGTCACCAATGGCAGAGTGGCAGAGACGGAGGAGTGAGTTTGATCCATTTATCTTATATTCACTGCTTTGTTGCAAATGCACTTAACATAGCTTAAAGGGAAATAATGACAAAAATATATATCATAAATACACAACTTAAAAGCATTAAGCTGGTGTATATCTTTGCTTCTGAGTCACTTTGACTCTGACACAGATTGCTGTTCAGATGCAAAGGAGTTACTGATGCAGGGCATCCTGAAAACAACCTGTAGACAGGCTGTAATGACTGTGTTTGTTTCAGATCAACATTAGAGGGTGGTGCAATCCTGCAGAGGAGTTTGGTGCTGAAGAACGTGACGTCCAGGGACTTCAGATCCACGTTTACTTGTGTGGTGACAAACGCTGCTGGGAGTGCCCAAAAGAACATAACACTAAAGCCGATAAGAAAGGCTCTCAGTAGGCACACGCTGAGATACTGATCTGAGTGCCACTGCAGTAATTACCTGCACCGTTATCTTGCAAATTGAATTACAGACAAAGGTTGCAGTTAAAACAACTGATACTTTTATTCTAACACTACTGAACAGAATGCACTGACAAATCTATGCACATAGCTGAGGATGTGTGAAACTTACACTTGTTGATTATAATCATGTCTTACTGTATTTTGATTCTACTAAACAAAACTATTAATTGCTATGATTGTGTATCACTCCTGTGTCTTTGCTAGGGTACATTTTTTAACCAAACATTGAAACATACTTTATAATGAGATACAAATTTCATTAATCCGTGTGCTCACAAATTGAATGCAATGTTGTTCTTGATTCCTGCATTCCCTATATATTAATAAACTGTAACATGATACTTTGTTAACTCTGATTCCAGTCGTTTTTCATTTATCTGCATTTTTTTCCAACAGTAAAAACATGCACTGAGCTCCTTATTCAGACAGTGGTGTACACAACAATAATGGGGTTTATGCAAAAGGCTCTCAATTCTCACACATAGTTTTAGAACAACCCTTTATGTAAATTTTTCTCAAGTGCGTACAAAAGGCAACTGGACTTGCTTGAGTTTCTAGAAAGTTCAGTTGCCTTTTGTAAGCACTTACAAGTACCATGACCTGGATGAATGAGAATCTTCACGGATCTAATTTCTTTGTTTTTAAATATAGACCCCAGGAGGACTACCTGTGCTTTGGGACACACCTAATGGAGATCCTAAAAATTAAACAAAAAATAATACAAATTAAGGTGCAATATAGGCTGTTATATAATAATAATAAACATTTGTTTAGGCCAAAAACAAAATAAAGCCACTGTGGTTAAAATAACAGTAACAACAAGTGAAAAGGTTGACAAAAAGGTGACCACTTAAATAGTTCTATGTTGGATATTATTTTTGTTGTTGTTGTTTGTTTAAATACCATACTCTCACAGTGAACACTGTAATAGCATCTGACTGTTTTTACCTTTATTTAAATAGTTTTCATAACAAACATAATGCAGTATAGCTGACAAAGGTTATATCTTTGCTGTGTCTGTCTGTGAGCAAGTCCTCTCAAAAGTTCAGAATGGATTTACATGAAACTTTACACAAACATTGGTCCTGACCCAAGGAAGATATGATTAAATTTCCCAGCCAATCAACCAAAAGATAGAAGAAGAAACACTTTTATGAACACTGTTGGGGTTATTCACCTCAACAGCACATTTGGCTGCACTAAGCAATTTGTGACCCCTAGATGGGGCCAAAAGCACAAACTCTGTTAATTAAACAAACCAATCAAAACTGCTGAGTGAAAGCTCTCCAGTTAAAGTGCTGCACACCGGCCTGATGAGAAGAATTTATCAGTTATGTAGCATAGCAACCAAGCCATGTCAGGAAATTAGTCACAAACTGTTTAAAACAGTTTTTTTTAATGAAAATGCAACAAATTTGACCCCTAAATATTAGCAACTTTGATTGTATAAGACCTTAGGACAAAATATTCCTACGTTCATGCTCCTTAAATATGTAATGACTTCTATGAGTCCATACGCACAAAAAAAAATAAATGCTATAAATCTGTTAAACCATAAACATGAGTGTGTTTTTAAGACTCTCTTTACATTCTTTTGGCATTTCAGTGGTTGTGTGAAATTTCAGGGCTATGTGTGTGTGTGTGTGTGTTGCTCTTACTCTGAGGCATCACAGAGTACAGTTGGAAGAATGTGAGGAAAAAAGATCTGAGTTATCGGCCCTGTTTAAACGAACTCAACATTTTCTGTTTCATGATAAGAATATATGGCAGGAGCATTTTTTTTCTCCACACTAGTTTCCATTGAGTTGAATGGAAGTCATGGTGCCTACCTTGAAGCACTATAGCAATTTACTCAATGGCATATGATCAGTGTTTAAGAGTCTGATCATCTGGACGCTGCCTCTGAAACTCCCAGCTCCACCAAGCACTGCTGCAAGTTGGCATTCCTAGAAGGACTCTGATTTTCTGCGATCTTCTTCCTGATGAGGGTGGCAGCGTCTTCGATAACAGATGGCCACTTCACCGAAGAGGTGAAAAACGGCTGCAGTAGTTCTTGGTTTGTCTTCAGCGCCATTCCCAACAGGAATCGCAGGAAAAGGTCCAGTCTTCCGTCTTCACAAACCAGGCTTTTCTCCACAGCACTCTTGTACAGTTCCAACACATTTTGAGCCTTGAATATCCGTGTGATCTTGGCTTTCTTTGTATGATCAAAAGGATTCTTCCCGTGGTTTCTAAAGGACAGAAACACATAGAGGGCAGCCATGTACTCCTGCATGGTGCTGTGGATGAAGCTCTGGACCTTTTCCTGTAGTAAGATGAATTCCTCCATGATGAACTGTGTGCAAAGGCCACTATTTACCACTGCATCCTCAATATCTACCCCATTTTCTTTCCAGTTGGACTTGTAAGCCCTGACCTGACCTTTTTCCAGCATGATGAGGGCCATCTTTCCAAGCTTCATGAGGAAGTGTCTCTCTTCATCTGAACTGCGAGGTGGAGCTCTGATGTTGCGTCTGCGTAGAAGTTCCAGCAGCAGCTGTGTGTAAATATAGGTAAGGTTCCTGGAAAGCTCTGCCTGTGGGCCACGTTCCCTAAATGCATGCTCGAAAATGTTACTCAGCACTGAGCAAAACAAAGGCAGGTGGCACATTATGCGAAGGGTCTTACAAGACTCAAGGTGACTAATAACTTGAGCTGCTTGCACTGGGTCTTCAAACCTCTTCTTGAAGTACTCCTCCTTCTGAGTGTCATCGAAACCACGGACCTCCACGATCTCATGTCCAACACCCCGAGGAACACTGTGCGATCTTATAGGGCGAGAAGTGACCCAGGTTAGGCCTTCATAGAAAAGTTTGCCCCTGAGAAGGTTGGCCAGCACCACATCCAGGGAACTGCGATCTCTGTAGTCACTCAGATACTCAATTTTGTTGAAGTTAAGCTTGTGGCTGTACTCATCTAAACCATCGCAAATTATCAGTGACTTCCCCTCATCATCATGCAGACTCTTCAACTTTTTGGTTTCCGGGTAGAGCGTGTTTATTATATCCAGCAGGCTGAGCGTGGAGCCCTGGAAGACATTGAGTTCTCTGAATGGCAATGGAAACACATAAGATATATGCGGATGGATCCGCTCATCAGCCCAATCCAGGATGAACTTCTGTACTGCTGTGGACTTCCCTGTCCCTGCCATCCCAGGGGTCAAAAGAAACTTCACATATTCTCTCTTGATCATTTCAGCACTCAAGATTTCCTGAAATGGAAGCTTTGTCTCCTCTTTCCGGTTTGTATTCAGCTTCTCTATTTTCCTGATTTCATGTTCAGTATTTGGGCCATTATCCCATGTGGATGCAATGTAGGGATTAGTGAAGAGACTGTCTATGTCCTTCATTTCTCCCTGGGTGGTCAAATAATCAGGTACTTTGCCATACTTCCTCCTTAGATTTGCCCTTAGATCAAAAAGTACTTCATCTGCAGAAAAAAAAGAAAATAATAAAAAAAAGTTAGTGAAAATTCATTAGCCTCACATTTGTGTTTCCACCTGAAAATAAATTAGATGCCATTTTACTAAGCCAGAGCATAGTGAGAGGTACAGCCGTTTCTGCTATTTGACCCTCTCTTTTATTTGACACAACTCTTTTATCCTGTGTAAATAAATCATTCAGTATCTTATTCATCAACTTCAATTGAAACATAATTGTTTACGTGTCTACTTTTCATTCAGGTAGTAAGCCACCAAGTATAGCAAGGCAAGGCATGCATACTTTTAATGCGCAGGTCCTTAAGATAGGTAACTAGATGGTGCAGCTCCATTTCTTCAAGAAGGGCCTTGGTGACCTGCAGAGACACTTCTAGGTTGTAACACTCCAGCAGCCTGTCCACCAGATCCACCATGTCCATGCCTTGGGGAGGAGTGTTGAACGACTCGGGGTAACGCTTCCACAGGCTCGTTTTGAATCTCTTCAGTTCTTGCATCGTCAGCCTCTCCAAGGTTTTACTGATAGCCTGATTCCAAAAGAAGCATAAAACTATCAGCTGTCTTTTTCAGTTCAGTTTTTTCTTTACTTTGTTATAAACAGACAAACAGAAACATAAATTAAAACCAACCTTGAAAGTGAATCCCACTGTCAGGCCAGGGTGCCTAACCTCATTTGGGTCTCGGATTAATTCAGGTCTTGCAGGAGGCTCTGAAATATCATCCTCTTTGTTTCGAACCCTGAAGAGGCCATAGTGAAGAGATTGAAATATGTTTTAGTGCCATTGTAGCACACAAACACGTAGACACACATGTAAAGTTTTATGGATGCCATGAGTATATATTTACTTGCGTGTTCTTTTTTCACAATCATCACTGTCCAGGGAATAGCAGCTTGAGTATGAGTCAGTTCTCTCGAGGTGGACTCTGTAAATAGGGCAACTTGCATTATAAAAAGCACGGCTCCGACATGTTACGAGTTTCACAGAACACAATACAAGCAACAATGTGGTATTTTATGTTTAAATCATGCACAAAACTGTGACCATACTTATGGAATTATGATTGCTTGAGTGAATGTTTTTTTCCCCCTAAATACTTTGTTGTGTTTGTACCTTGTGTAGGATTTATCTTGGTCATCCATTTCAGCAGATCGAGAGAAGTTCTCACTACTCATTGAAGTGTAGCTCTGAACTGGAGACGAGGCCACACTATAAAGTGAAAAGGTTGGAAGCCACTTCAGTGTAAAGGCTAAAAGTTTCTTAACTGTTTAGTGGGTGCAAAACAGTAAGGCACAAATAAAGAGCAATCACACCACATATAAACAGCCTATTGCATGCAAGATAAGGAACATGTTTCAAGGTTAGCACTCCTCCTCAGGCTGCATCAACAGCAAAACAGGTATAATCACCTGGACAAAACAGGAAAAAACTAATTATGCAAAAAATAAATAAATGAATAAAGAACAAAATAAAAGTGGGATGCCGCCACTGCAAATTTAGAGATACAAATACATCAAATATGCTGCCCATAGCTACTGGGTGTTGAGACAAATTGGAGTCCCAGTAACTCAGAGAACAACTGTCTCAATCCACTAGTGATATATATTTCATTTTCAATCTAACTGTACAGTATATTTTGTGTTTGACTATAACATACTAAAACTTAGGTACATCACCAACAACAGCATGAAGTTTTATTGGAAAAACATTTATTTATGAAGCTATGGCATTTTTGCCTCTTGTTGGCCTTAAACTGACTTTGCAACAATATTTTTAAATGATTAAATAACTTTGACATTAAGATAAACAACCAAGTGAGGGATCAGATGGAAGCTACTGCCTGTTTCCTTCGGATGGGCCCTTGTTAGTTTGCAGACTAAGCAAAGGCAGATTACAGTAACTTCCGAAAAAAGCATCAAATGTCAAGTGTGAGTTCAGGATTAATATGAAGACAAAATTATGTTTACAACATCTTAAAACACATTTATCTGGACAATAACAACAACAACAAAAAAACGTATTCATCAGTAAGAGAGAGCACCCTGAAGGTTAAGAGCTATGGTTAGTTTACTAACTAAGTGAAAAACTCTCACCCCCAGTGGCTGGTATCCATGGGGATCACATCACTTCCCAGGTCCAGAGAAGGTCTTCTCTCTGGTATGTAGTAGATCATGTCCTCTTCGTCAGACTCACTCACTGCTCCAGCAGACGCCCCCTCCCCAAAGGGAATACTGCCCGGTGGCGAGGATATCGAATCAAGTTCAGTGTCATCCATTGTGTCATATGCAGGTCAGCCGACAGCTAACAGTCTGATCATATGCAAATGTCACTGTTTTTCAAGAGGTGGCTGGAGGTTGATCCCTCTGTGTCTTCTGTGAACGAACACATAAAAATAGACTGCTTTAGAGTGCTACTCTGTCTGTATCAAGGTAAACAAAAATCCCATCACACTGCCTGAGACGGTTGAA
>OMKZ01026924.1:0-10511 GCA_900302535.1 Neoniphon sammara
ACAGAAAAATGTTCATATATTTACCCAATAGTAAATTTTTATTTTGTGTCTTAAATCTGCAATCCAGTTTCATATTGTACCAGTATTTGACTGGTGGCTGATGTCAATTTCCATCACTCTCTCTCTCTATGATGCTACCAGCACAGCAACAGCCCAAGTCAGCACATACCAGAGCTGAGGAGGAGGTGACCAAATACTGCCATGCTGAAACACCTGCTCTCTCAGAGGACCCTCTCCGCTGGTGGAAAAAGAATCAAGTGCTGTATCCCAAGATTTCTAAGTTTTCTAAGAGGTGCCTGTGTACTCCTGCCACCAGTGTCTCTGCAGAGAGAGTGTTCTCTACTGCAGGAAACATCGTAACTGCACAGTGGAGCACACTTGATTCAGAGCATGTCAACCAGCTCCTGTTCTTGAATAAGAACTTGAAAGTTTACAATCCTGATGAGACTGATGATAGCAATAGCGAAGACAGCAATGATGATGAGGAGTAGCTGCACATTTGCCTCCATTTTGCACTTGCCTTGGCATGATTTAATTCATTCTGTTCTTTTTTTCATCCATCGCTTATTTAGATTTAAAGCTGCTTTTGTTTCTGGATAGCAAAATGTTTGATTGTTGTGGGATGCAATGCTGCTCATTGAATACTTTGTTTAGAAGTCTTTATTATTACTGAATAAAGTATCCTTTATGTTAAATCACATTGAATAAGCTGAGCAAGCTAATAGGTTTTTTTTTTTGTTTGTTTGTTTGGGGTTTTTTTTGTATTAAACCTACAGAACACTGTGCAAAAAGCTGAGGATTTTAGTTAAAATAAGTTATTTGTAAAGGATTTTGTCTTTATTATTTCTGAATAAGCAGAATAAGCTACTTGTTTTGTATTAAACTGTATCTGTGAAAAAGGCTGAGGATTTTTGATTAAAAGTTATATTTTTAAAGGATTTTGTTTGGAGGTCTTTATTTTCTATTACTGAAACAGCAGAGAATTTTGGTTAAAAGAAGTCTTATTTCTAAAGACACTTTATGTAATAAGAGCAGCTTTTTGCTGTGGGAAATGTGTTGGATCGTTTGGTCTGATATAAATAAAAGATAATGGAGGTAAATTAGTTTAATTAATGGGTGCTGACAAATATACCTTGTTTAAAAGAAATCCTGTATGGGGAAAAAATGCATTGCTACTCGTGATTGTAATAATCGTGATAATCGTAATAATCGTTAAAATCATAATAATCGTTATAATCATTTAATAATCGAATCATAGCACCCTGAATCGTAATTAAATCGAATCGTGAGGTGCCTAAGATGGCACACCCCTAGCTAGCACCCGCTAAGATTCCAGCTATGAGTTAAACCCTTATCACAGCCTGTGTGACAGCAGCTACACCTGCTTCCCCTGTCCCAACTGACCACTGTGGTGTTATCGGGCCCAACCCAACCTGTGACATCATTGTGGCACACCCTCAGTGAAGTTCACAATGGCACAACTGCTGTTTGACTCTTAAATCCCTCTAGAGACGACACTGAGCTGCATTCTGGACAACATCTGGTGAGTTTCATTCGTCTGTTGACATCATGCCAGTTGACAAGACATGTTGTGCAGCCTTAACAGTATGTGATGCGACTTCACCTGTACAGATAAATAAAGCAAACCTGTCAAATTCCTGTCAAGTTACTATAATCTCCTGAATCTACCTCTGTGGTTTTCCTCACATTTACCCCAGTCTAAGTCTTTCTAGCCTCTGATTGGTTAGTTTGGTCACATGGGAGAAAGAAACAACGAAGTGTTGTTGTCGTGAACGTGATGAAGTGCGGAGCACAGTGAAGTGCTGCTTAATAAAGTTATCCATCTCCATCCTGCTGTTTCTTATCATTAAGAGTGATCCAACCACCCCACATTGAACCCCCATGTTACACTAGCATTCTGGGGTCTGCAGGTACCCCAGTCCGCAGGATTAATCTTAAACTGCAGTTTGTTATCCACAAAAAGCTGAATTCAGAATGCCTTCACTGGTCGATTAGAATGTTTTTGAAAAGTTGGCCATCCACACCAAAACGCAGAAAATGCTTAAATTTATTGAACAGACATGCGCAGTAGCCTAAATCTGAGAAAGTAATGCCACAAATTTACATTTACAAGTGATATTAACAACACTTCTCCATCTACAGTACATCCATCATTACATTACTGCTCATAAAGCCAACGATGTCATAGCTTTAAAATATCAACACAATTTCCAAATACTTCCACCTAACAGTCTGTACAAGCACTGAAAATGAGTAGCAGAGTGAGGCAGATATCTGGTCATTTCCTCACTTCCGTATCCCTTGTGCAGACGCGTAAATAACTCCTACTGGAAAACAAATTAGTCGAAGCCTAGCTAGCTAGCTGCTGAGCAAGTTTTAAAAGATATTTTCAATTCTACTCTTTCGGAACTTTGCAAAATTCATTCCCTGACAAGCGAGGTTCCTTCTCACTGCAACTGGTTTCATTGGCGTATTATCCATGCTAGCTAGCTGTCTTGGTTGTTTCTGAGGGGAATACATTTTCCTGAAAACTGTGTCATGATTGGTAAAATACTCTTCCAGTATTTCTCTTCCAGTTTTTCTCCTCAAATTTTAGCAAGCTGAATTACAGACTTACCTATGGAGCATTTGAAGATTGTAGAAGGGATAGTCTGGCTTGAGAGACTATAAGGAGATGGAGCTGTTTTCAGTTTGAAAAAAATTACTTTGAACTTTTTTTATATATAGTGAGGAAGGGCCATGGTAACATTGGGTGGATGCTGCTGGCTGTACGATGTCTAACTTATTGTACAGCAAAAGAAACCAATAATT
Source organism: Neoniphon sammara (assembly GCA_900302535.1). Taxonomy (NCBI): domain Eukaryota; kingdom Metazoa; phylum Chordata; class Actinopteri; order Holocentriformes; family Holocentridae; genus Neoniphon; species Neoniphon sammara. The sequence continues at coordinate 2,833 of OMKZ01026924.1, forward strand.
TGACTCAAAACATTAATTTTGAAATGATTTTATTAGATTTTAAGACTCCACCAAAACAAATAGTCCATAGATTGTATTTGTGTCTTTAACAACTAGACCAGGGCTGTCAGACTCATATTAGACAGTGGGCCACATTCATTTAAGTAAGACCTCATGGGGGCCAGAATATTTTTTGATAACATCAATATGACTCGAGTCGATACATGGATATTTTAGGCTACTTTCTGATTTATTATTTTAAATCAATCAATTAGTAGCCTACCAATCAATGAGAAATTGGATATTGGCACATGAAAACAAAACATAATGTAAAATTACACAAAGCAGAAGAGAGAAATGCAACAGATAAAAGAACAACAGAAAGCATTCCATATCCATGCCCATCCCTATCATTTCTCTATCTACTGACAACAGTAAATCATGTGTGTTTGAATATTTTTATCATTCGATAATTATACATTTGAATGCAGGTTATAGCTAGGCTATAACCTTTAACGCCAAATGTCCGTCCAGAACAGCTGTACAGATGCTGGCACATGAAAATAACACAATGTAAAATTGCAAACCATAGAAGAGAACAAATAGCCTATCAAAGAGCATTTTGTCCTATTCATACAACTTTTACCCACAACAATTACAGATGGTGTTTAGATCTATGAGTCACTCATTAATTGTAGGCTACATTTGAATTAATGGTAGTTATAGTTATGAAACGGTAATCCATTGTCCAGAATAGCTGGTTCAGATAGTGTGGTTAGTCCAGCTGCCCTGTGATCAGTAGATTAGAATCCAGTGCACCACAGTAAGCAGTTGCAGTTTCATGATGTCATTCAGATGTCTGTGTGTCAGCCGATTGCAGTTTGGACTTATTAATATTCAAGCCTGCTCGCATAGATATGTTGTCCCAAAATGCACATCTTTGATGCAAAGGCTGTCATCTTTGTGGAATTTGGTGTCAGACATTGATAAAAGGCACTACACTGCAGTTTGATCAGCACCATTTGGAGTTCCTCCAGCATGTTTCAATTAAAATAATATTTTGATTTTAAAAAATGTTTTTTCCCCTTTCCCTCCAAAACATCTTGCAGGCCGGAAGAGATGTGCTTGCAGGCCGGATCTAGCCCGCGGGCTGTATCTCTGACATCTCTGAACTAGACTTAATATCATTCAGCTACCACCTACTAAAAATTACAGTCGACCGTCTTACTTCTTTCTTTCTTCCATCTTTAATTTTCAAAAGAAGAAAGCCTCATCGTGGATTACAACTTACATGATGATTACAATCAACAGTAAAATCTGTTAATGCTCGCTTACTTTATTAACTCACTGTCAAACTTCCCCTACAACAGCTTTGACTGTAAACTTTTGAGGGAACAGTAGAAGTGGCGGAACAAAAGGAAAGGTGAAGACCACAGCGTGTTTTACAAGAAATAACGGGTGAATGAGTATATTTAGCAGACATGTAATTCCCTGAAGAATAGTTATCCTAAAGCAGTGGTTCTCAACCTTTTTTCAGTGATGTACCCCCTATGAAATTTTTTTTCATCCAAGTACCCCCTAACCAGGGCAAAGCATTTTTGGTTGAAAAGAAAGACGTAAAACACAACACTGTGTCATCAGTGTCTGATTTATTAAATGTTGTAACTGTGCAAAACATTGCTTGGAGTGGTCTCTCTTGAACTATTTGGAAAAAAGATATAAAAATAACTAAAGAAAGAACTAATTAATTAATTTATAAAAACAGATCTGTACACATAGAAATAATTATCTACTTAAAGTGTCCTCTTTTGGGATTATAAAAATGTGTCCTCAAACTGAATTCATGAACTTAATTATAGATTAACATTTCTTCACAAAAAAAAAGAAATCATGCATAGAAAATGTTCACAAAAAAGAGTTGTTACTAACTTCATTTTAAATAAACGACTTTCTAAAAGTAAAAATATTTATCATCTTAAAATATCTTCTTTAAGGATCAAAAACAAGACTGACATCTTAAACTCATAAACTGTCACTCTAACACTGAACATTGTTACATTGAATTGAGCGCTTTTGCACATTTTAGTGAGAAACTTGGGCTTGTGCTTCGCTGAGGATCTTTGTCAGTCTTGGTGGCAGGGAGGCAACTGCTGTGATCAAGCTCTTCTCCAGGCACAGTCCTTTGCTTTGTTTTGATCACAGCCATTGCAGAGAAGCAGGCCTCACATAAATATGTGGAGGCAAAGGGTAGTAGCTGCTCCAAAGCTTTCTGCCCCAGGTCAGGGTGCTCCTGCTTCACACTCACCCAAAACCGTGTGCGTGTGGACGTGGCAAACTTCATCTGGATGCCACGGTCAGATGACACTTCCAAGAGTTTTTCCTGATCAGTGACAGGTAGCTTGCTTCTGCTTGCTTCAAACAAGAGAAATGGATTCCTCACCCAATCCAGCTGTGCAGATTTCTCCTCCATGTCAGGAAAGAAGGCATGAAAATCTTGAATCAAGTTGGTCAAATGTCCCACTATGACCGACTTGACTGGAGCTCTGTCCACATCCTCACTAGACAGAAAAGCATCCACCTGAGGAAAGCAGGTGAAACAAGGCCCTTTTCCACAGCTCAGCTTTCTTCTGGAAACCACCCACCTTGTCATACAGGTTTAAATTGCTGGTGTCCGCACATTCAGTTCGTTTAGTTTGCTGACTATATCTGCCAGATAGCACAGCTTAGCAAGCCAGTCTGTGTCCTGGAACAAGGTGGCATGGGGGGATTTGTGCTCAATCAGAAAGGTGTGCACCTCGGGTCTTAATTCCAACAGCCGGTTGAGTATTCTCCCTCAGGAAAGCCAGCGCACTTCGGTGTGCAGCAGCAGCTGTGTGTGTTCAGCTCCCATGTTTTCACAGAGGCGACGAAACAGGCATGCATTAAATGGCCTTGTCTTTATGGAGTTGATCACCTTGATGCTGTCGTTCAAAACGTCATGTAGCACAGGGCTAATTTTCTTGGACGCCAATGCCTCCCTGTGTATGATGCAGTGAGTCCACTTCACGTCGGAGTTTTCTTTTTTAACGTGTCACTCTCGTGCTGCCCATCATGGATGCTGCTGCATCCGTGCAGATGCTGCTGCTGCAGGATTTCCAGCTCACGCTGTTTTCACAGAAGAAGCTGTTGACAATGTCAAAAATGTCCTCTCCTGTTGTTCTCCCCTCCTGGTCCTTCCCGCCGCTGTGGTGCTGGCTGAGACTATGCTGGACAAAAGCACAGTGGAGAAATTAAAGGCTGTGCCTTTGTTGAATGACTCTGTTTGCCGTAGAGTCAATAAAATGGGAACAGACATTGTCGAGCAAGTTGTGGGAAAACTTGGCGACTTTTTCCCTCCAGCTGGATGAACCTACAGATGTCAGTGGGAATGCACAACTTGTTGCTTTTGTGAGATACATCGATACTGATGACATTTATGAACACATACTATTCTGCAAAACACTGGAGGTGTGTCAAACCATCCTGATATGGGGGAGACTCTGGGTTTAAGGTAATGAAATTGAATAGCCTTCTTGGTAGAAAATTCAGTTTATGAAATTGCACTTATATTTTATTGAAATATGTGTTGAATAAATATATTTCATAAAGGATTTTTGAATTGATGCTATTTTAAAAATATTTTTAAAATATCTCACGTACCCCCTGGAGTGCCTTCAAGTACCCCCAAGGGTACGGGTACCCCCATTTGAGAACCACTGCCCTAAAGTACAGTAGGAGATTGCAGAGCTAAATAGCCAATACTTTCTCAAAGAATTCTACACAGTATTTTCATCTATCAAACCACAGGAGATAGAAAACAGTATTTCTGTGGCAAGAAAAGCATAATCAGTAATTGACATATCCAACTTGATTGCTGTTGGCAACAGTAGTGAAAAAAGAAAACTAAAAAGAAACTAAACTAAATTTTAACGCCTGATTCTGGACCTGTATTTACATTTGTCGATGGGTGAAGAAAACCTTGAGTATTGGCTATGGCGTTGACATTAACCTTGATGGTGCCCAGTTCCTGCCTAAACATTCAAAATGTTCTTTGCAAATGATTAGTTTCAGAGGATTCGTGCAGCAGTCTTCACAGCCTTCTGTTTTGACCTCAGGCGCTGCTGTTTATCCCATCCAAACCATACTGCATATTCTGCCTTTTCTGCAAGACTACTGGTGTCAATCCTCACAACCCCAAGACTCATTATGCAAGGCTCTCCAGAGAAGGATGTTACTCAGAATGTAAAAATCAGTCTGGCCCTTCTTAATGCAAGCCTGCATTAACAAGGGTCTTATTCAAAGTAATTTTATTTCTGCTTTTCACAAGAATGAATTATTCTGTAAACATCCAGCACAGTATTTGAAAAGACTGATCATTCTATTCTGACTGATGGATTGAGGGTTGGGGTTGTGAAAGGCTGAGATTCCCCCAGACGGGTTTTTATCCGCCTCAGATTTTACCTATCAGTAAAAAAAACAAACAAACAAACAAACAAAAAAAAACCTAATGGTGATCTTGTTTCTTCCTTTTTATTCATTCGGTGGGGTGTGCCTCATGGCTCAATTCTAGGGGTAATAGGGTTTTCCTTATACATGTTGACCCTTGACCCATTATTCATTGACTTAATCTATGTCTTTTCATTGCTATGCCAGCGATGTATTGCTGTATCACTGATCATTTGTTAAACTTACTGATCACAGCTGTGAGCGCCACAAAGCTTCCATTGAAATCCCATTCTGCTTAAAATCGTGTTTTTTCTGTTTTTAATGTTTTGTCAGATAATCCGTGACTATACTGGTGTACTCTCTGTGCTCCGCTTGTCATAGAGTATTGTTTTTGCTTTCATGAATGAATTAATGAAGATTTGAATGAAATATTTGAATTTGCACATTCAAATAATATAATAATGATGATAAAATGACGTGCTAATATTGGTCCTGAACATATCTTAGAAAAATTCACTTGTCTCCTTGTTCATTCACTGAATATAATATTAAACCTATTTTCGCTTCTGCACACTTGTTGCCTATTAATTTTGGAACTGATTTAAAGCTCGAACTCGGACTCGGAAACTTGATAAATCATAGATCTTTTGCCCCCCTATGAGTCCAAATGCTGACTGGAATCCTCACATAGTGCTACTTGGGTATTCAGGCTAAAGACCAATTTGCAATATATATATTTATATTGTGATTAAGGTCCTTTTGATCATATTTTTGTACTTTAAAGCATTTAAGTGATTTATGAACTGGTTTTAAAGGTAAATTTTGTGATTGCAGTACTTGATGTAAATCTAGTGAAAAACAATTTATTGCATGAAATGACTAAATCAACAGAGTGCTTGTAATTTTAGACAATCATCATACTTTTACCACATAATGTGGTGCAATCAAACCAGAGGTCAACATAGCGTGTTGACATTGATCTATAATATGATATATTGATTTATACCACAACCAGCAACTTGGCAGTGGAGCTTCATAGAGGGGCGACAGAGTTTTATCCAGCACACTTTGGTTTTCATTTAAACTGCATTATTATAGTTTCTATTTAGAGTGTGCCTAAATCAAAACACCTAAAACTACCTTTCCCCTTCACTTATTCTTTTATCCTCTCTTATTTTTTCCACTCCGCACTCAGCGGAAATTGTTGACTGCTCAATTACATTGGTTGAGAAAGACTCATTTCGATGGATGGTTGCCATGGAGCCACAATGACCTCACAACTGCAGACAGTGAAGCAGAAAAAAACATACGACAGAGAGAGAGAGACAGAGACAAAGCGAGAGAGACTTCAGATTGGGCTTTGAAATCTGGGCATATGAGGTTTGATGTTATGAGATGCTGTCGAACACTTGAAAAGGAACACGTCCTTGGAAATGTCCTTTGTGTGCCTGCTGTAAATGTGTTTATTTGACCCACGTCCACAACACTTTTCCACACTCCTCATTTCCATCTCTGCACACTGCTCGCCTTCTCACTGTGGCTATTTCCAATGAATTACCTCCTGTCTCTACAACGCTGATTACAATGCAAGTCTGAGCACCTCTAAATCATTTCGAGCCCGATAGCAATGCAAGCAAAATCCAATTTTTGTGCGTCCACAGCTGTTACTTAAATGGATCTCAGTGTGACAACAATCACATAGAAGGAACAAGTATATCTAGTCAGAGAGAAAGTGAGAGAGAGAGAGAGAAAGAGAGGAAGAAACAGTGAGACATAGCGACAAAGAGACGAGCTTAGAGATATAAAGAGGCAGAAAGGAGATACTAACTGGTCTCAGAGCTACATAGGGTGTGTACAGAGCCCTCAGAGTTTCACATTGGGGTTTGCAAACAGGCTGTGCACTCCTAAAAAAACGTTAACAACATGCCAGAGGTCACAGACACTGCAGAGACACTGATTGGTTTGTCAGAGGCATGAGGCAAGTAAAAACACTACCTCACATCCATTCTGGCGCTAAATAAAACCAAAAAGGACCACTTTGAATACAAGTTAAAGGAGCAAGTTCACCACTGCCCACATCTTTACAGCACATCTTCAAGCAATTACAAAATATATCCATGAATTCCTGGTAAGAGAGTCTGCAATCTGCTACTGAAGAACAGGTGCGTAGCTATAGGAACTGTGGGCTCAAAGCACAGGAGGGGCCCCCCGTCCATTTTCCTCTTGTTCCCTCACCACCATTATTCTTTTACTTTACATGTAATTTGCACAAAATAGCAATATCTTGGCACTTTTATCTTTATCTTATTATCTATTACACACACACACACACACACACGTGTATATATATATATATATATATATATATTCAACAGAACACAGTCACAGACTGACAGACTACGGAGAGATGACTTGAGTGACAGCAGGCACCTGCATCGTTTTCAATATGAAACGCCAGTTAATACAATTTATGGGCCATATATTTATTTATTTATTTATTTATTGCAATATTCTACAATTCTTATCAAATGTGGGAAATTGACACCTCATTCTAATTGTTGGTTTAAGTCTTTACTATTAGCCACAGTGGTGATGGGTAAAAGTAACGCTTGTTATGTGCTGGGGGCACATTTTTACCTTTTTCCTTGGTTAGTATATTTTTTTTCCCTCGCTATTTATGTTGAACCTAGTTTAGTATTTTTCTTCTTTTACATTATGCCTGTTTTGAGTCATTTAAGTTCCCTTTTTTGTAGATCTATTTCGTTATTAGGTTTAATTTATCGCGCTCCTGCTCCTCCTATAAATAGGCTGGCTTCAGGGCGCTCGGTCTCCCTTTCCTCTCCCTTCGCACTGGCTCCACCTTGTTTCCTGCGGCGCGCCCTGTTTCAGTGCGCGTTCCAGGCATCAGCTGCTCCACGCTGCCGGTGTCACCATGCCGGTCAGGTAGCCGTTTTCTTTTGTTTGTGTAGCCTTTTTTCCTGTTTGACCTGGTAGGATCGGTAGTCCTGTTTTCGTTCTTTTCTTTGGTTTGGGTTTAGTTTGGGGTTCTTTTTCTTAGCTCCGGCTCCGGCTTTGACGGCCCTGTACAGGGTTGGCCCGGCGCCGCTCCCTTTGGTTTTGTTTGGCCGACCTGCCAGGTCCACCTTTCAGTTTATTACTTTGGTTAGTTTTGGGCACGGGGTTAAGGGTTTTTTCTTCCGCTTCCAATGAAGACGTATTAAACAACCAGTAAATAA
>OMKZ01026926.1:0-19292 GCA_900302535.1 Neoniphon sammara
GGATTGGCTGTGCGTCTCTAGTGCTGTATGGTATCTAGGTGGCTTTGTTCTTGCGGCTCCTAGAGAGCCTCTGAGAATGCCCGAGGATGCCAGTCAAGCCCTAGACCAATTCATTTTGAATGAAACCTGCAGGTGGAGCCCAGTCCAGACAGCCGGACGTACACAGGAGGAGGGTGTTTTTGCTCTAATTAATTGAAGCTCTATTCAGCCCTGTTCCATTTCCAAGTAGCTCCCACAGACATTCCAGTGAGTTTGGCATTGCTTGAAGGCTTGCATAACTAGAACAGCAGTGACATCTGCACAGCAAAACTTTGTCCCCCTTTCTGTCCCGTTCTTCAACACGGCCTGTTTAACTCTTTCATGCATGAATTATTAAATCTTAAAACAGTCAATATTTGTGCCAAGGAGGTGGCAGAGGTTATGTTTTTGACATGTCTGTCTGTTAGTCAGTCAGTCTCTCTGTCTGTCTGTCTGTCTGTCTGTCATCAAGATATCTCAAAAAGTTGTGAACGGATTTATATGAAAGTTTGTAGAAAGGTTGGTCCTGAGCCAATAAAGAATTGATTAAATTTTCACACCAATCAGCCAAAATATACACCAATGACAAACATAAATACAATACAATACAAAAAAATATTTATTGCATAAATAAAACACCAATGGCTGAATGCATTTAAAGGCCCAATAGGTAAAATATATCCATTTATGCATGATGTCCACTACAGTGGACAGATGGATTTTCAGCCACAGGGGAAAAAAAATACCACAGTAAATATATTATCAAAATCTCGATAAGCCCATGCTTTGCATCTGATTTTGCTGATTTTTTTTTCTTCTTTTAAACCTCTTTGATTGTCTTTGGATAATAGAACTTAACCGGTACTCCCAAGGTACATTGTGTATCCACACTATCCTCTGCCTTCCCTCTGCCAGTCACAAACCCACAAATATGGTATATAGATTGTGTTGTTGTTTTTTTTCTGTTTCTAGGACAAACTGATCACACTGTTTTATGTCCTTACCTTTCCTTGTCCTAAATTATGTCCACCAGCAGATTGATTTTAGTAAATCCATGCGGGCAAAACAACTGCAAGACCTACACAAGATGCACATGCCATTTGGTACAGCACTTATAAAATGCTACTTTTACCAATTTTCTATCATTTTTAGCAGCAATTGATGTTCAATGGTTGTTGCATAACTTGAACATGTGTCGTCTTATACTTGAGAGACTTACCCTTTGGAAGAGAAGTATTAAAGGGTTTTTCTGTGAGTCTTTTTTGTGGAGCTGTTGTGACATAACCCCCCTCCACAGCCTCCACACCCATGCATGCACTCACACTCATACTCACAGACACACACTCTAAATGTGACTACGGGAAGGTTGTCATGGAAGGGAACAGAGTATGACCTCTCTCTCTGGCCCGTTGGGACAAAGGGGACGCATTGTCATCACAGACTGAGTAGAAAGTAACAAACCCACTCGCTGTGCCTAGAACAAGCCTGAGGACAGTGGGAGGCTTGTTCAGTGTGTAATCTATGTAAATGGTGTCTGCATTGGTGTTGTTCCTCCACCGCACTGCACTGACCTTTGCGAATGTATGGATGCCGATCTACGTCATGAAGTCAAAGCTGCAATTGAAGAATGTTTGTAATCAGTGAATTGTTGCTCCTTTGTCCTGATCACTGAACAATGTAGGCTGAGTGAGGACTGAAGTCCAAGTGCTTTTGATGTTTCTTCTTTTGTGCTTATAATTCAAACAAACAAACAAACAAAAAAAACATTTTATTAGATGGTCTGAATGTGTATACACTGCAAAGACTGCAGTCTACTGGTAAATTAAAAAAAAAAGATTTATTCAGACAAGTATTTGCAGAAGTAATATGATTTTATTCCACTTTATCATTATTTATTTATTTATTTTATTTTACCTCACAAGCTTTGTAAGTATTAAAGGTTATTCCTACACTGAAATACTATTTGAGCAAGATAAGGCCAGAACAATGTGTTTTTGTCATTTTGAGTTCATTGTGCTCCCTTCTTAAGTTTCCCTCGAAAGGGCTTCACTTAGATATCCAGTTGTCTTCAAGATGCATTACATTCTCTTCCTCCAGTCTCAGCTTCCACACTGCTCTCCTCTTTGAGAGCTGATCTGTAGGATCACAGGCCGGTCAGCGCCACATACAGGGTGTGTACTGTATACTTAGCCTCTACCCGTGGACGGCTGCTATTAGGCAGATGAAGATCTCACTGACATCACCCACTGGAGAGTGACATTACCAGGTGCTACTGTCCAGTCTGTGTGCATTCGCTGCACAGCTCCCCTGGGTGAAAACACCCAGCAGATTCCTTACATTGTCCGTCTACATGTCATAGCCTTTGACCTCAACTCAGAGAGGTCATGTCAGTCATTGACGAGGGTTATGGTAGTTACCTAATGCATCATTTCAACATGCCTCAGAGGTTGTAGTTTAACGGTAATGTGTTGAGCATAACTGAGTTTTCCTGCTTCTTTAGTTGTGTCTGTGTCAGTGTGTGTTTGAGCATGCGCATATGTGTGTTTTCTCACACGGGCAGTGCAGCCTTGCCTTAGTCAGTGCTGCTGCATGCTTTTCTCACCCTCCATCACAGGCCTGACAAATGAGCAAAATTAAAATAGAAGCTGAGCAACAGGTCTGATGGAAGTTGAGACGACATGCAATAACTGGTGCCTTGGGCCTAGAAAGCAAACACTTTCACAGGCACAGATACAGATGCACCCTCCCCTCCACTATCTACTCTCTCTATCTCTCTCTCATGCACACAATCACACATGCACACAAACTGCACAAAATAATGACCCAGTTGAGTGTCTCTCTGAAGCTTTTGTTTATTGACATCTGGTATGGAGTCTGTCTGGTTGTCACCCCCTAGTCTCAGTTCATGGTCTGTTATGCAATTCTGCTTCCCATGTATCTTAGCAGATGTAGTAACACAGGTGGCCTACAAGAGGGCTATTACTATTTAATTTTTTTTCGGTAAATTGTCTATTTTTATCTGTTGCTATCACCTCAGGCCATTGTTTGGCATTGTGTACAAGTTGGTATAAGGTGCATATTTGCTAGAGCTGTGATGGTCCGAGTAATAGGCTTGACGATGCCAGAGTAACCCACGTGCAACTGTAACTTAACTTCGTTCATTTCTGCCACACAAGCGCATCATCATTTTGGTGGTTGCTATGGCACCACGATAGCTACTTCCGGAGCTGTGGCCAATCAGAGAGCTGCCAAAAGCGGAAATAGACACTTAAAAATAAACCTGGCTACACCAGCGGGGAGGAGGTAATATTTTCACGTCCTCAGTTTTAGAAAGACAGTTTACACATTATATTCTGTTAGTTCAAAGCTACTGGGTGGCAGTATGAGAAGAAACGAGCTAGTTTGGCTAGGTTTTTATGTAACCAAGGTTACCGCTTTTCACTTTAGATAAAGCTACTAGCTACTATTTAACGTACTTTCAGCTACCTAACGATGCTCCGTTGGACGTTAAAGTTACTTAAATAGTTGAGCTCATCATTAACTTAGTGTGAAATACATTTTGTCGCTAACCTGTTATTGAATTGAGGATACTCCAAGATTAACGTTATGATGTGTGTGTGAAATAGATGGTCAAACGGGCGTGTGAGAGACTGCATTTTTGACTCGTTTAATTTGGACGTTACGGAAAATCTCTAGCAATGTAGACTGTAATTCATGTAAATGAAAATTATTCGGAACTGAATGAAAATCGCTCCGGGAGAGCCAGACGGACAAACTTAATGTATATGCGCTGTGATGTACTTTCAGGGTGATCTTGTTTAACCTTCACTACAGTCCCAGTATCTATAATGTATAACCCAGACTTTCCCTGACACGACTTACCGGCTGTTTCGCATTTATAGCATTATAACCTGTTTCTTTTAATACCAAGCATACGTGTGGCGACTTGTAATCTGTCAGTATTAACTAGGTCATGTTTTCTTGTTATATCAGTGCACATGTTTATCCACCAGACAGGCTTAAAGTGGTAGACCACATGTTGCTTGAGAGCCTAATAATTCCCCTCCCAAGAGTCATTTGCCATGCTGCAGTCCTAACTCAGACATGCCCCAGCAATCAAGCATGCTCTTTTTTCAGGGGTCTGTAGAAACCCCAGGGATATCCCCCAATAGGTCCTTACATAACACAATGCATGTCAGGTTTCCCTCAAACAGGAGACCAACTGCATGGATGGCAGTGACCTGTAGCTCTTCTGACCTTCTCATGATGTCATGGTATTCAGTGTCAGTGGAAACTGAGGTCAGGTGATTGGTCAGATGGTGACATGCTGCCCTCCCGCTGCAGATTGATGTGGTACTAAGACATAACTTGCAGGCACATAACATTTCCTGTCGCACACCATTCCCAACACATGTACACTCACAGACACCCCTACACAGCAATGCAGTCATGTTTCTAATGATGATGCCATGCATTGCTCATTACATATACTGAATTTAGTTTGTCCTGCCATCTAGTTTGAAATATTCGAATCAACCTTGCCAACCTGCAGTTGCATTTCTTGTAGTCCTGTTTTCCACAAGTGTTGAAACTAAAAAATAAAGGTTTAACAAGGTGTGAAATTAATATCCAGTAGTGGCCAAATGCTGCTAAAAAGAGTATTTGGCAGATAAATGAATCAGTTTACTGTTTGATTTAAGTTGTTATGTTCTCACTCCCATGTAGCTCATACTCCAACTGTATATGGTCACCAAACAGCAAATTAGCCCCTTTAGTTCTATCCCTGGCTTTTGGACTTTTTATGTTAACAGGACCATCTTTTGACATCTCAAAAACAAGCAAAAAATATCCAAAGTTCTCCAAATGGCTTGTGTAGCATGATCAAAAAGTGTTTTGTTGCTAAATGATTGCACTGTGTACAAAAATCCCATATTTACTGCATGAAAGCCCACATTTTCCTGACAATGCTATGATTGTGCACAGTGGACAATACATTGCCAGTGAAGAAGATCTGTCAGGTAATGCAGTAAATATTGGATTTTTGTATCCACAGTGCAGTCGTTTGGCTTTAAAACTTGAATTTCATCTTCCTGGGTGACAGCTCTGGGGCAAGGTGCTGTGAAATGCCTTTCTGAAACCAATATCATTACCAGTTAGGGGGGTTACACCAAGAAGGCAACACTATGGAATGCTTGGACTACTCTTAGTTACTTTATAACCAGCCTGCTGTGGCTTCTATCTTGGAGCGTAAGGCCTGGATGAACTCTCCCCATGACCTCCTGGCATCTACAGACTCACTGAGGACTTCCTAGAACTGTGGTGGCTGGGAGAGAATGGGAAGTTTCTGACAACTTATTCATCATTTATAGATCGGCAATAGGAGGTCAAGCTAGTGAGTGGACCAAGAGAAACTGTTGCTCTGTGCCTGAAGGAAAAGGGTTAAACAAAGTAAAAGATGAAGATCGCTACATAAGCATTGAAGAATTGTCTTCAGTGATATGTTCCAATGGGGTCTAATAATTTAAAATTAAGTAGCTGTAAGCAGCCTTTTTGCAAAGTCAAATTAATTGGTCTCTCATGAAACAAAGCACAGACCCAGTCTAGCCTACATGTTTGGCAGGTTGCATATTGGTGTGTATGGCATTGGGTGCAATCGCAAGACTAATAAGTTTATTTGTGCATAACAAAGCACAGATCTTAGTTTATATTATCTGGCAAGTGTTTGTCATATTCAGGAGGAGCATGTTGTTTGTTTGCATCTGTGATTGCGGGTAAACGGGATCTTGTGGTATCTGGATGCTCTCATCAGTAAGAATGTTGTTTTGGTTAACGGAATGAAAAAACACATTTATCTCTGGTTGTCAACACAAGTCTCATGTAATGGCAGAGGTATTACAGTACTCATTCCCCCCCTCTGTCATGCCTTTTCTGGTTCAGTTTTCCCTCGTTCTTCAGCCTCGGCATCTTGGCTTCACTCTCACTCTCTGCTCCCTTGAGGCACGCAGCTTCCCACAGTGAGTCAGCCACCTCCCGTTAATCCCGCAAACCTCTGATCTGAGAGCTCTGATTACATACACGCTCTGCCCATTTCTGCTAGCACAGTGATAACTGGGATTTAAAGGCTTTATCAAGGTGGGAAACTACCCAGGGTGGCATGAACAAGATGGATCCATATATATCACTAGGTTTGTCCTTTTATGGCACTGCTCAGTGCTCCGACATACAGGCGTAGTTACCAGCCACCTTAAGCTGTCACGGAGACATGGTCACATATCCTTAAAAAGACTTGGCCCACAGACAGGCATATGAGCTCACCCTGAGTGGAGCTTTATATAACTTTGCCCAATAAAAATTGGCTCCATGGAAGACATATTATTTGATGATGGGGATAGTAGAGTAACACAGTGGTTGTTTGAATGATGTGATATTGTAACAACCTGATCCATATGTTCAGCACCAACACAGACGTGCTTCCCTCTGAGAACAAAACACAGAGGGGACTAGACACTGGATACTGGATGTGGCTAAGAATAAGGGAAAGAGAAACCATATCAGGGTACTGTTGTGGAGGGAAAGTAACACTGCGCTGGAAACCAGCTTCATTTGGGGCTGTATCAAAGCAAGGTCTAGGCCTGGTGCCAGCAGTGCTTCTTTGACCTTTCTGAATAATTCATGTGTTTACGCTGATCCAACAGTTTGAAAGTCAGAGCTATCATTCCCTTTCATGGCTTAGACTGCAGTCAGTCACCAACTCTCAGTCATGGAAAGTGCAATGATAGCAATGTTGATCTTAAGACCACAAATGATATCAGTTCACTGCCTTCATTTTTCTGTTTTGCAGCTGTTAGGCCAGTTTTAAGGTCCTGTAAGGTTCTTCAGAGCTGCAGATCGCCCAACCTATGCCAGGGAAAGCAGTTGGAAACAGAAGGAGAGCCTGGTATTTGTCATTGAGAGGGCACTGAGCATGAGGCCGTTCCATGCTATGAGCAGCCGGCCTGCTCGGAGTGGCTGGGTGGAAAGGGCAGCTGTGGCACAGTTCTGCCAACTGCATTCCTCCCTCCGTCTCTCTGTCTCTGGCTAGCATCCTATCATCGAGCCAGGGTCTCATTTAATAGCCTTTTGTTGAGGGATTACAGAGCTTATATTTAACCTCTGTTCTCACTTTCGCTCGATTGTCAAACCGTTTGTTGGCGCTGCCAGTTTATTTAGGCTTCATATCTCTGTCCCTCTGGTGTCTGGCTCTCTTCACTGTCACTCCCTCTCAGCCTCTCTGTCTCACATCTCTCTGTCCCTAGGTCTTTCTCTCTCTCTCTCTGTCCCCCTCTCTCTCTGTCTCTCCCTCTCAGTCACTCACCACCAAGTTGTCCTCTATCCATTTTTGTCACTGCAGGACCTATTTTATCCCCCGGAGTCTGCAGCTGGGGATCGCGTGCAGTACATGAACGTCCAGAGAATTACCAGCTCAGTGTCCCCATCACTGCACCACATTTGAGTAGTCAGTCATCACTTTTTTGATGTAAACAGCCTGCCTGATTGCACTCAGATGAACTTGTGTGTGTGAGTGTGTGTTTGCGCATACACATGCCTTTTTTGCCTTCTCTGCCTGTCTTTATGTGTATGTGCATGTACGTGTGTGTTTGTATAACACACTGTTCTCGTCCTACTGGGTTTCAGAGGGAGTTAGGCAGAGTGAGTTCATCATTGTCGTTCACATCCAGGAGTGCTGTGGAGAGCACCATGTGTGTAATACACCATGGGGTCAGGCCTCTGGAGAAATACACTCTATCAACTCTTTTATGGAGAAACAAACTGTCATGAAGGAGGGATCAGTGGCACGGAAACAACAATTTCTATTTTGGGGGTTTGGTTTGTTTAGCCCCATTGACCTGACTTCCGCTGAGCAGAATATGCAACCAAGTTGCAATTCCCCTGAGGCAATCTGCTCATTCAGTTTATGACAAGCTGTGTGACACATTTCACTTTTCTCACGTTCACTGTAAAGACTTTGAATGGGTATTTGTATGTTGCTGTGCGTTTTACAGAGTGTGGGGGTGTGTGTCCTCAAGAAGCACCGAGGACACTAGGCAGTGAGCTTGACAGAGCCGGGTCTCAGCTTCAGGTATGTAAGGACTTCCCTGGCACCATGTCACTCACCCACTGTTGGTCTGGACCCCTCCAGTCCTCCCTTAACTTTCTTCCACCAGTTTTCCCCACCTCCTCCCTATGGGCCTCAGTGTTTCCCCTCCCATTAGCTGAACGCTGCTTGGCTTGGTGGAGGAAAATCTTTTTATTTCCCATCAGTCAGTTCCTCCCAGCCTCAATTTCCAGGGTTTCCCTCAGCATATTAAAGGTCCTGTAACAGGTGTATTTTCAGCAACGATGACACCACTGAGCTGAATTGTTGTAGAAGTAATGTAAGAACACTATAGGTGGCAGTGTGTCTGTGTACTTCTCTCACTTAGTCCACAATCAGATGTTGCTATTTGTCACTTTGATGATGTAGATGCATCTCAGCAAAGATGAGCCACATCTTATATGACAAAATTTTTAAAAAATGAAAATATTTTTAGCTTGTCAGGTTATGATTGGTATGACAGACCGTGCTGGTGTTATATAATTGTGGTTTTGGACTAGGGGGTGCAGACGGACCCCGATTTTTATAGTGTTAAAGATATATATATAGCCATAGATGCAGATGTATTCACCAGATGGCAGAAATAGGTGATCCCCAGCCCAGCATGTTGAAAGATGATGATACACGGGGAAGGGAGGGGAGGAGAGTGGATTCTAGACATTATAAATGGATTTGACTGAGTTACAGTAGTGAGGAAGGGCGGTGATGGTCAAAAGTGTGTGTGTGTGAGAGAGAGTGTGTGCATTTGCGTTTGTGCACTTACACATCTAGGCCGGTGTTAATTGCAGAGGATATGTGTGGTAGAATAGGGATTTGTAACTTGACAAAAGTTTGGACAGGACAAGAGGATAGCTTATCTAGAGACTGTTGCTTTGAGGAGGATACAAAGTTGGCATGCCCTGCAGAGAGACCCAGATAAACACCTCTCAAGGCTATCATCAAAGGGATAGACTCTGAGTCTGATTTAGAAATTGCAAATTGGTGATCTATGTTACTTTGAGAGCTAGCCTGTCCATGCCTACTGATTTTTAATCACCATGTTACTTCATAGTTAAACCGATGTTACTGCTCTCCAGTCTGTGGCTGCTCAGGTATATACATGCATTCTTAATTTTCACTTTTCAGTGTTTCTTTTTTATTTTCAGTGGACTGTAAACATTATCCAATCTATCTGGGAGAAGAAGAAGTCCAAAGCAGTGATGGGGAAATGACTTAAATCCTTCCCTTTTAAAAGTAGCAATATCATAGTGGAAAAAATATTCCATCAAAAGCCAAAGTCCAGCACTCAGAATTTTACTGAAGTATTAACATAGAAGTATTAGCAGTAAGGTCAAAAAGTGAAAGTAGTCATTCTGAAGTAACTACAGCAGTACACTAGTAACTACAATAACTAGTAAAAGTAAGAAATTGTAGAGTAAAAAGTACAGTATTCACTATAAGTAGAAAAATAAAAATATAGAGTCACACATAATTGAAATATTCAAGTTAAGTACCAGTATCTCAAAATTATGCTAAGGCACAGCACCTCAATAATTATATTTAATTACTTTCTTCCTTTAGTCCAGAGATAGATCAGACCAGTGTTTTGGCCCCTGGCTGTTGCATTGGGTGTCCAAATTTGGGCACAGAAATAGAGAGCAACAGAAGAAGAAGCTGCTTGAATTATGAATTGCAAAGTCCTAATAAAGAGTGCCAACTTCTCACCTCACATCAGATTTATCTGGCGGACCACCCACACTTGAGCACTCTCCTTTGATTCAGCTGCGAAACGTGACAATGCATATTTTAGCTGAAGTCTGAGCTGAGGTAGTAGACTGCTGTTGCACAGCCTACTTGCAGCAGAGAGGCCCGTGAACAACAACATGCAGCACTGTTGCTTTGTGCAAGTCTGTGTAAGTGTTGTCTGGGGTAATGTGAAGAGCGTGTTTGATTTGTGACCTTTTCTTCTGCATCTGTGCTCTTGCTAAGGCAGTCATGTCCTGCTGCCTCTGTTAGACCCAGAGCCACCGGATTTTAGGGCTAGGTTTTACCCTCAGGGCTGCTTAAATATAATCCTGTTAATGTAGCTGTGTATATGCATGGGTATGTACGGTGCATAAAGGCTTGTGTGTGTGTGTGTGTGTGTGTGCGCGTGCGTGTGTTCTACATGCTGGTGTGTAACAGTAACAGTCAAATATACGAGGCAGCAGTACTTTTCCACTGCACACGGTTTAGCTGTCCTTTCACTCTCCCTCTCTCTGGCTCAGTGGGTCTCAGGTGTTCTTCACTCCGCCCACTGGAGCCGGGCCCAGCTTTCCCATCAACACCCACTCAGAAACCATCATCAAGTCCATCATCCCAAACTCCAGGAACCTCAGCACCCTCTCTACTTCCCTTCCTATCTGTCACCAGCCCCGCTCGGTATCCAGCCGCAGCACTTTGGTACCAGAGAGACAGAAAGAGAGAGTGAGGGAGGACAGGAGGAGAGTCAAGGAGGTATCAGGATGGAACAGAATAGAGTTTTGATAACCAGAGAGAGAGAGATGGGGAATGCGAGGCTGATGCAGTGGACTGGGAGTTTAGTTGACTTGAGTTGAGCGAATGGGTTCATGGAAAAGAAGTTATTTTTCTTTAGATGTCATTTCTAGTGGACCGTACGTTGTCTGCCTCATTTCGGATATCTGGCCAGACAGATGGTTTGAGGGGATGATGTGCTTATTATGGTGGGGATAATGGCTGCTATTTTGGGGAAGATTGAGGGCCAGATGCTCATTTGACAAAAGGATAGTAGTGAGGGCTGCAGTAGTGCAATGAGGGGTATAGATTTGTCTGAAGGGTCTTGGCGGGTGGGGGGCGTCAGGATGGGTGCTTCTGTAATCCCCTGACACGTGCGCTCTTCCTCACATGCACACACTTGCACTGCAGTGTAAAGCTGTCTGTGGCACAGAAACACGCTCCGCTGCTGCCCACACAGCCCGTACTACTCTGTATCAACAGCCAACATCGCTGCCCACACTCGCTGCAAACACACATTTCAAGAGACACCTCGCCATAAATCTCAACGCTGTTTACCCACCTTCTCCACAGCAAAGCCTTGTATTTCTCGTCAGACACAATACACTCTCGCATTGAGAAGAATTGAAATGTCACACACAACCTCTACCATAAGGTCGCAGAGCCGTGTTTCCTCACAGATTTTGTTGACAGTGACAGGTTGTGATATTTCTGGAGGTTGAACTGGTTTGCTTTCTGCCTTGTTCCCAGTCTGAATAGCATTTGTGACTTTTTGGTGTCTTGTGAGACAAATAACTGTGTTAAAATGTCTCTGTATCTGTTTGCTTTGGATGAGCTCGGTTGATAAATCAAAGGTGTTCTGCCATTCTAACAGTGGTTGCAGTTTTCAGAGAGTGGTGGAAACACTCTGCTATATTAGCTGGATGATGGAAATTAACCAACATTTGGCTTGTAACGGTTGTAATGGTCATTTCCCACCCTGTTGGGCCTGTTTTCTGTGTGTTGAGATCTGTGTGCTCAGATCAACTGAAACATAATGAATTCAACTAGGGGAAAAAATCAACCCATTTTCATTTTGATTTAGAGGAAGTATATTTTAATTCTGAGATAATCTTGATAAGTCTCTATGTGATGTCTGCTTTTTGAAGTACATATTTTATGTGCACAGTGGTGGCCATGAGAGTCTAAAGGGCATTTTCAGAACGTGTATGATTTTAGATCAAAATGTGACAGCTGTCTGACTGTGTCCTGACTCACCACGAGGCCAGCTTGAATACATTTAAGATACTTTACCATGTATCTGTGAACTATGCCATATTGGCTCAACTCATCCTGCTGAAATAACAAAACATTGAAGCCTATGTTCAGCCAGAGCTAGAATAAGACTTACTGTCCAAATTTTTCCAGAATAAAAGCATAATTTATAAAAATGCACAACACATGAATATATTGACTGAAAATGTAATTTTGTACAGAATAATGCAACTGTATAGTCAGTACATTGTTTTTCTGTGGTCATTAATAATACAGATTTATACAGTGACATGTGGAGGCTTAACAGTTACAAAATTATCTGTTCTGGCCAGTGTTACTTAGTCTGGTTGAGGCTGACTGCATGGAACAGTGAGGTGTCCAAACTGGACATACTCCACTCATTTGGTAGTATTCACTCAAATTTTTATTGGTTCTCGTGTTTGATTTTGCAACACCTCTTGCCTGCCAATCAGATGAATGCACATTGCCCTTCAATCTGCTACTCCATCCAGCGTCGGACACCATGGGCACAGTCCCCTCATCTGTGTTATGAGCCAACAAGATTAAAAGAGCCTGTCCAGACCAGAGATAGTCTCCATGATCTGATGTTAGCCAAGCTAAGCGTGGAAGTGTTGTGTTATTGAGTGTTTCTATTGTCATCATCACAATGGGTTTTTCACCTGACACGACCTGCAGTCCTGAGGTGACTGCACAAAGTTGACAAGCTAGGGTAATGACAGTGCCATTTCTATATTTCAGAGACGCTGCTGTCTCCCAGTGTCTCAAACCAACAAAACTGGTTTAACTTACATAGCTGCGGCATGTTGGTCTTCCTTTAAATACATCTCTGCAAGCACACACTCATCATCTCCACATTCTCAGAATTACTAGAATTCTTCCTAACTGCTTTACATGTATGAATATATATGTCCAAGTTTGTGTGTGTGTGTGTGTGTGTGTGTATGTATGTGTGTCCATGTGCTAGTTTGCATGTGTCCTTGCATGTAAGATTTTAGCTGCAACCAGCAGCTCTATAGCTCACTGTTTCACAGTTGGTTTGTCTGTCAGTTGGTCAACAAAACTTTCCCCACCCTTTGGTGGCCACAGTTTCCACCCTAGGAGGCTGAAATTTGACATTGATGTCAATTGTGTGTGTGTGTGTGTGTGTGTGTGTGTGTGTGTGTGAGAGTGAGAGAGAAGATGTGTGTTTGTGGTCATGGGGTGTGGCAGTTGGAGTGGCCTATAACATAAAGCACATAACTTTTATAAAGATTCACTTGACATGGCCAAACTTGGTAGAAAGACACATACACACAGTTTTCCCCGCTCCCTATACTTTAGCCACATCCCCTCTCATAACTCTATTGTGAATTTGCACTTGTTTGTATATGTGAGTTTGTTTTAATGTGTGTACCTGCCCATGTTTCCAACATGTCCCTGTATAAGTTGTTGTAACTGTCC
The DNA here is from genome assembly GCA_900302535.1 of Neoniphon sammara. Taxonomy (NCBI): domain Eukaryota; kingdom Metazoa; phylum Chordata; class Actinopteri; order Holocentriformes; family Holocentridae; genus Neoniphon; species Neoniphon sammara. The sequence continues at coordinate 13,361 of OMKZ01026926.1, forward strand.
TCCAGCTAAGAGTGTTGTCTTACCATATTATGTTCCAGTCGCCTGCACGTGCACAACTGGGCTTTTTCCAAGAATTAATATTCATCTGGCCTGCAGTCACTGGGGTTTGAGACTATGTGCACTCCTGTGTGCTGAGTTGATTTATAGTATTAGGTGTCTTGGATTAAGTGGCTGCTCCCCTTCTCACCTCAGTGATCACATTTCTTTGAATATGATGATATTAGCTTTCAAGGCATGGCTTCACATTTCCCTGTCTGACCAGTATTAGACTGAACTCATTACCCTTTCATTTCCCTCTCCTTTTTACCTTGACTGCTGATGCCAGTCTATCCCAGCATTTTGTCCTTCAGGGTCCTGATCTTATCTTTTCCAGTTTATTCCTCTCAATGCTGGCTTTGTTTTCACGATTGTTTATTATCTGAAGGGCCAAGTGGCATTTTCTAAAGGAGTGTGGCTCTGACTCATCCTTATATAGCCATCAGCAGAGAGACACACAGGTTCACTGAGAAATAACTGCATCCAAATTCTGTTGGGATATCTAGGCTAAGCACAGCAATGTGAATGGCTGGAAAGAGATTTGGTCTGAAGACTGACAGCTTTGACGGCATGTCATTGTGTTAAAGTCAGTGCCCAGGCTTTTAATAGAATGCGATGAGGTGTGTGAGCGCTGATGTTTTAGGGCGATAGAGGTGTGTGAGTTTATATTTGGTGTGAGAGACGTGTTGACGAGCTAAGAGAAATGCGCAGGCCTGTCACCTCGTGCGTGGGGGGGGGGCTTGACACACTTTAGGTCTGAGGAAATCTTGGGGATTCATGCGCAGCCACACAAACATACACACATGCAGCCACACACTCATTTGTGCATCCTTAAGGTAGTCAAATTTCTGGAACTTATGCCGCACTCCTGTCTGGAGGCATCTCAGGCCAACATTTCCATTGCAAAGGTGTCTCAAGGACTGATGACTGCTTGAGATGCCAATGACATTACAGTACTTTCAAAACACAGGCAAATCGACCCCCGCCTTGTGCTTGACCTTGGCTGCTGCAGCTCCCATGTATTGTTTTGTCTGTTCTCACAGGCCTTCAAGTGGCCCCATGCTCCTGCCACAGTGCTGGACACGAAGGCATGGATGGGATGTTTAGTGTTGCTGACATACCACATATGTGAAAGGTCCTATCTACAGGACCAACTTACACGGGCTTCAGCCCAAAAACAGCAGAATTAGGAACTTAACATGGTGCTGGTGATAAAAGCATGAAGCATGAAACCCAACTCAAAAGTGTGTGTCAGTGCCAAAGACAGACTGACTGACTGTAATGGACTTCAGGGTTTGACCTTCCCCCTGCTCCACAGTCACGTCTGTCAACACTCTTGCTTAGTGAAGGCCAGTTTGACAAGATGCGTCTGCCATGATACAGTCTCACTTAACAGTATCGTGCAGCTTACTGTAAAGCTAAGACTGTAAGTGGTAGTAAGACGTCCGGTAAACAGCTGTGGACGATGTGTGTAAAGTCTTATTGCCCTGTGTGTCTTTCTCCTCATCCCCAACCTTGAAAAAAATCTGTTGCCATTTTCTTTATCATTTTCTGGAAAGGGCCGCTCATTCCAAGTCACACTGGCCGCACAGCTGCTCGCAGAGGTTTATGATCAGTATAACTCATTCTTTTCCTCTGAGGAGAATGAGAAATTTGTTTTTGAGTGTGGTCTAGCAAAGAGGCAGTCAGCCAGAGGTTTTCTCTAACCATGCCATAGGATTGTCAATGAAGAGAGGAGCTGTGACATCTATGTGGCTTCCTGGAAAGTGAACTAAAGAGTGGAGGTTAGCCAACGCTCTGTGACCCTCCTCAGCTGCAGCAGAGGAACACGGCCAAATGACCATGGAAATAGTCCAGTCCAGCCCTGTAGGAGGAGAATGTCAGAACCAAAACAAGTAAGGGGATATAGGATAAAGGGCATATCAGTGTACAAGTCAGGGCACATGTTGTAGGGTTTGTCAAAACCTGAGGTGCAAATACTAAAAATAGAAAAAGTGACCCAAATAAAGAGTATCACTTGATTCTGATAGTCCAGTGTTGATTATTAACAATTTATCAGTGGACATTCAACTGTGTATCAGATGTCAACAACAAGTCTAGTTTCAACAGACTGTCAGTCAGGTATTTTCAGTTGATTCAACAAATGTTCAACAACAACAATTTATGTCTGCTCTCTATAAGTTGATTGTGACGCACACATGTTGAAATTATTATCGATAGAGTCTTGATAGACTGTCAGCAACTTCAGTTAACATTAGGCACATAAAAGAACTTGGTAAAGGCAAGGAAAAGTTTAAGACTGAGGTCAGGGTAAAGGTAAACCCAACCACGAGAGTATACTAGTGGTTGGGTGAATACAAATCTTGTGGCAGTCAACCAACATGTACAAAAATTAACAGTGGGCTATTGAAATGAAGTGCTATGAAGGGCAAAACACCAAGGAATCTCAAACAGAATCCTTAAGAAAATTCAGATATTTTATACATTATGGCTTCAGTTCAGACTTCAATGAGTTAAATATATTGTGCCTTGCAAGACAATTAACACTGCTGTTCATTAGTGTATATTTTTTATTTTTTACTGTAGCGCTGTACTTATACAATGTGCTTGAGGCATTCAGCAGCATGGTGAGGATCCAGGAACAGCTCTGTGCCAGAGGAAGTAAAGATTATGTTGGACAGATTCTGTCAGTGGAGCCAACTGAGTTTGTGTGTGTGTCTAATGATTCTGAGAAGTGTGGACAGTTGGAGTGTGAGAGAGCCTTAATCCAGGATACTCCTGTGTGTGTGTGATGTCTACAGCCCTATTTCCAGTCCAGCTTCGTTGAGCTTTACGTTATTATTAGCACTACTTCACCATCCGGCCAAAAATTGGCTTGGACACTACCATAGGATACCATTGACAAGTACTAGAACTCATTGCTTATACAATATAGGAGAAATAGTCACAATTGCAAGTGTCAAATGACCAAGGTTTTTAAATCCATGCCTGTGTATTCCAGCCATCTCCTTGGCCAGAATCTAAAAACAACATTTGGGTGAGCCTCCATCACTCTTGGCAGAGTTGCTATGGTAAATAATGGGCTGAAAGTTGTCAGTATAGCTTGTCACTGACAAACGATGCCCACATAATGAGATCAGTGTCCTCTAGACCAGCTTATATCTGTCCCCCTTTTTAGTGAGCGCTCACAGCTCAAACCCTGCCCTCATCCCTCTCTTGTGCTCACTCTAATCAAACCGTTAGCCTCTTCCGTCTCCACACCCTATCCTCCTGACCCAACATGACCTCTGTCCCGCCTGTCCAAACTCCACCTTCTCCCTGAATTCAGATCTCTCCTGTCACCAACCCTTCTCTCCACCTCTTCTTGTTGTGACCATATCTTCTCTTTCATTCTTCATATTAAAGGAACAAACCAAGGTTTGGGTAAATTGGCTCACTGCTCAACACACCCATTAAATGAAAAACAGAGACAACAGAAGGCTCCCACACACTGTCATCTTACTTTTAAGGAAAATTCCTTGCAAGCAAAACGACAGTGTGTGGGAAGCACCTGTCGTTTTGTAGGTGTGCATTAGCCTTTTTTCAGTAAAGAACAGAGGCAACAAAATAACCCCCAAGTCCCTGGTAGCTCATTTACTCTGGCACTCCCCGTGAACATTTTAGCATACACCTTGATGGTTCGTGATTAGCATTATCTCAACATGTGGTGGGACAAGTTTGTGGAAGATATTGGTCAAAATGACATGAAATATGATATAAATGTAACTTTAACATATTGTTTGGAAGTGAACATGGTGGGTGATGGAAGATGGAAGGCTAAAAGAATCACTGTCCATGCAAATGCATGCATAGCTGCAATGTATTGAGTTAATGATGTTCCATTATTTTATTTTTTGAATGTACTGGTACGTACTATATACAGGGTACTAACAGCTTCTAATTACAAAAAGGTCTTTTTTCTTTCTTTGGATAATGCTAGTTGTGCACAGTATTTTCCCTCTGCATAATGTTTGCAAAAGCTTGGCACAAGGGAACAAATGATTTACTGGATGATTTCGGTTTCTGCGTTGTTATGTGTATTTTTTTTATACACAGTCCTATTCTGTTTCCCCTCACCGCACTGTTCCCAGCTCTTTAAGCATTTTTTTTTCTCTCCTGTTCTCGGTGAGATTGGAGGTGAGCAACGGGCCCTGTCCATGTTAGTCTGGGACAGGGTGGGAGCAGGAACAGACCGGAGACGTCAAGACAGGAAACTTGTGCAGGATGGGTGTGTGTGAGTGGGGACGACCTTCCTACTGACAGTGTGACTGTCCCCACTTGTCTTGTGTGATAGCAATCTGTAATAGCTCTCTCAAGAATCACAAGTACTCTCACTACACCACCCAAAATATATGAAGAAATGGAAAAAAATACTGTTTGATGATTGACGTTGGGATGCAAGCAAGTACAAACTGGAAACCTTGCTGGATCTATTGACTGTCTGTTATTTCATTATATCCATCTATGGTATTATAAGAATATCTTATTGTCATGCAAACAGCATATAGTAATACTTAACACAAGATATTCTAGCGTCTGTGGATGCATGTACTGTGTTCTGAAGCACTGGTAGTGTAGTATCTTAGCCCCTGAGGATGAGTATCATCTCTTCATGTGAAAGATGTGGTCCAACTAGTCACCATTCCTCTGTGACTTGGATTCATATCAGTCTGCCTTTTGCATTTTCATCATCGTCATCGTTGGAACTGGGTCACCCATTTTTTCATGTGTTTATAAGCAAAATAGGGATGGCTAGACCGGGAGATAGGCAGAGACAGAGTTGACATTGACGCCCCCGATGCATCAGTGTAGGTATTTACAGTACAGCTTTTAACTCTGTAACTGCAAAGCGTGCATCAGTGACTTCCATGCCTGCCTTATTAAACAATTGTGGTGGTCTCTGAATTGTTTCCCCTCTGTGCGACCCCTCTGTGTGTTTGTCTGTTTGCCTCTCTGTATGGCATGGAGCAGAGTGCCGTATTAATAGCCACCGTGCAGCCTGATTAGCCAGCAGCATGTGGTATTTTTAGTGGGAGCTTAGGTGTATGGTGACCTATGAGGATTTGGTTTGCGGGCTTATCTGGTGTGATGTGATGTGAGATGATCAGTCTGGAAAATGACCCTGCAAATCACCACACAGGTGAGATCAGCCTTTTTCCACAGTGCCAGTGCCAGGTGCAGACGTAGTGTGTGTGTGTGCGCGTGCGCGTGCGTGTGTGTGTGTGCATATGCATGCATATGTGTTTGTGTTGTCATTTGTTGTTAAGTGTGCATTGTGTGTTTTTGTATGTGATATCAGTGTATGTGTACCACTGTTTCTGCATGTATTGAGAGTCCTGCATCTATTTGCAATCTTACCACTTTGTGTCTGTGTGTGCATGTACATTTACGTAAGCAAATGTGCGTACGTGTCTATTCATACTTCCCCTATTCCATTAATCAGTCCAGGTAAATCCAGACTCGTGCCACCTCATTCAGATTATTTGTCTCATCCTAAATCTTTTAAAACCCTTGCAGGTGATAAGGTCACAATTACAATGGCACAACACGTAGTAGTTCTCAGAACGAGGAAAAACACTGAGGATAAGGATAAGCAGTATGTTTTTGTATTCAAGAGTAGATGGTTTATAGGATTGTGTTAAGTGTGTTATATATTGGAAGTAAGAGCCGTGTGTGTGTGTGTGTGTGTGTGTGTGTGTACACATATATGTGTGTGTGTTAGGCCTTTGTTATTGTGCCCTTCACATTCCCCTGTCTCCTGCCCTTACCTCATCCATCTGTCTTCCATCTACGTTCACTCAGCACCTCCACATTAGCCGCACTCCAGTTACTGTTGTCCTCTTGCCCATATCCCTGG
>OMKZ01026930.1:8165-24977 GCA_900302535.1 Neoniphon sammara
ATTTATTGAGTATTGAGCATAGTCTTAGTTCAGGCAGACCACAGAGTCAAGCTAAGCCCAGCCCTCACCAGCTGATGGCTCAGCTGATTCCTTTCTATGCTTTCATTTGGCAAATCTCATACAGGGCAGTCTATTTAAACTACTTCTGCCTTCTTACCCTTGCTGCTTCCTCTGCATGCCGCTGTGCAAACCCACCACCACTTCAGCTCATCCTTTACATGTCATGTCTGACTTAATCAGTGTCATTGTGATGTCATAGTTACCTGCTCTGCTCTGAACCCCATTGGAGGTCTTTGCTGCTGCTCTCCCTGCCTATGGCTTTCCATGTATGGAAGGGCAGGGAGGTCCCAGAACAGGGTCATACTGCCAAATATGTCTTACTACTTTAGACGGCAATAAGTTTTTACTTTGACTAAAGTGGTCCTGACTGAAATTTATATGAATGAGTATTAAATGGGCGCGAAAAATTGATCTAAAGGTTGCATATTAGGACAATATAAATCAATACAGTATATGTTCTAACGTTAAGGGAGACAAAACTAAAGACTAATTTTAATCCATTTAGTTTCATTTAGACTACTTCCACCACAGCTCATTTGTGTACAGACACTGGTGGAACTACTTTCTTTCCTTCAACCGCCACACCACTATGCAACGGCGCTGCATCCCATATTCATTTGCCATCACCAGGTAGGTGAGTGAATATGGGATGTACCACCTAGTACACTCTAGCAACCACCTACTAAACCCTGGCAACCGCCTAGCAAAACCCTAGTAACCACGTAATACATGCTAGTAACAGCCTAGAAACCACATTAGCAACCACCTTGTACACCCTAGTAACAAGTTAGAAACACTATTATTATCTATTTGTCTGTCATCCTGTTCTTTTAGCCCTATAGTTAAGTTATTAGACAGTAAATTAATGTTCAGAATAATAGAGCAAATGGCACCATCCACTACAAATGATGTTAAATTGTATTACTGCTCAGTGCTGATGAAAAAGTGGTGGGTGGGTCTTCAATGGGTTTGGTTTTGTTCAGTGCATGACCGAAGGATATCGCCTGTCAATCTTGTGGGGTGGGACTCAATCCAGCATTATACCAGTGTGTCTGTGGCTGCATGTGTGTGTATGTTGGGCAATGCAACCCACGTGGCTGTGCCTCCGTCCAGCACCAGCAAACTCCAGCTCTCCGAAGGCGTCGGTGGGACACTCTGAAGAGTGTTGGCTGCTGTCCCACTGGCTGACGATGGCTGCCCCAAAATAGTCCCCTGTTGCCACAGAGCCATGCATCTCCCGCACACCGCCACACTGACACAGAGCTCCATTACTGACAGATCACAGACAAACCGACACACAGACAGCAATTATGTTACCCAAATCATATGGCAAAGGGTCCAAATTCTGTACACATAAGAAATAACATTTACACACTCAAGCACAACCTATCAGTGTGTATAATGTAAAAGTAAAGCCATTAAGCCACACTGAAATGAAGACTTTTTCACAACTGTTAAGTGGTTCTGAAACAAAATGTTAAAAAAAATACAAACTCTTAATTTCTGAGAAAAAATTAGATCAGAAAAAAGCAACTTAACTGTCAAAATGACATGAATGACAGCGTGGTAGAGTGATGCCACTTTGGGAATTCACTCCCACAAAATATGTTCCCTTTCCCAATGTCCCATAGTTGCATCCTCATGTCTGGAATTCATTTGAGTTTATTATTTGGGGAATATGGAGTCTGACAGTGTAATATTATGCACACAGCATTTAACAGTGGATTGCTTCATGCCTCCGTGCCTTTCTCTTTCCATGCTTGTTAACCCCCAACTTTTAATCAGTCGATCCATGCATTATGTCCTGTACTACCCAAGCATACATCGAATTACAGAAGCAAGACACCATCAAAATGCTGTGTCCATGTGACTTGTACTTAAAGGATCAACCATTTTTATATTTCAGCTGTACTATCGTAAAAAGATCAAGATGGAGGGATTACCTGAAAGAGTCTTCCACAAAAGTAGTGCACACCCGCTTCTTGATGATCTTGGGGATCCAACTCTGTGAACAAGTAAAGTGACCATTAGACATCATAAGCAGTTTACTTGGAAACAATTCTGTCTTTGTGTTCAACTGGTTTGTCCACTGATCTGCCAATACAGCCTCATCCTCCTAACACAGTGATCCTTATCACTACAAGGCTGTAGTTGTAGCATCCATGATGGAGGAAATACACACAATTTTTCGCAGTTACTGTAACAGCTTGCTCATCTAGGACTCAATAAACCAGTCGAAAGTATAGCCCAAGCCATTTCATGAAAAAAATGAAAAAAGTTCACATACTGCAGAGCTCTGTTTGGACTTTTTAATATCCCAAAGTGATTTTTGAGCATACCTGCTCAGTTACATCCAGAGACACCTTCTTAAATCCGTTGCCATGTGGTAGGATGCACAATATCTCCCATAAAATTTAATACCACTTTTGGATTTTGGATGCAAGCCCTTCTTCAGACAGGAGATTAATGCAGAGACACACCTTGCAAATACTAGTTCAAAGGGGTCACCTGACAGGTCATGTGATTATAGAGAAAGGTTCAACAAAAAACAAAATATCCAGAAGAGCAAAACTGTGCCACACCCTTTACAATACATTCTAGACCACTTTGTGTCATACCAAGATCCTCAGACAAAAACACTCTTTGTTTTGTGGCATATAAAGAGGAGAAAAACCACACATGCACAGTGTTCACACTGATCATATGATTCACAAATATAATAAGATCTAGAATATGTAAACATACCCTAATGGGAATGTTTGGGAATATGCCTGTGTGATCAATAAATAGTCATACTGTACTTCATGTTCATATTAATCATAAGAAAACAGTAAATTACCTTCATATATGTATATATGCAGTGTAATCTAAGCCATTTTGGGATACCATAATAAGTACATCTACGTCAGTGAACCATATTTATGGCACATCAATTATATTTACACTGATAATAGAATACACATTTAATATACGCATATGTACAATAGAAACCAAACCACTTAAATGTACCATAACACAGACATCAGGTCTGTCAACCGTCATGTTATTATTGCATATTAGGAGGGAAAAGAAAGGCTAAATCAGAGGCGCCTCTGTTTATCTAAAGGGAGGGTTGGTATTGAGTGCAGAACAGATTGAATACCCACAGTAGGTCAAAAACTATATTTACAGGAGGCAATGACCCAGGAAATTTATCACTTAAATGTCAAGAGAATAACAGATATTGATATAATAAAAATATTGGTGAGCCATACTGCATCAGAAAATATAGGAGAGGAGAGAAAGACACATAAACACATAGCCATCAGCTGTGAAAAGAGTCCTTATAGGAAGGTTGTAAGATTAAAGGCCTTATTTAGTCCTTTAGGGGATAAATGAGGAGGCCTCTCTTTTGGGAAGAAGTGAATTGATATTACCTCCATGGCGGGGCTGTTTAACTCATTCAAGGCCCAGATATTTAAGAGATGAAACATTGTGATGTGCCTGTGTGAAATGCACAGCCACCAGGCTCCTGATATCATGGTTCCTGATGGTGCTCCTATGTTCAGAAATTCTGGTTTGAAGTGGTCAAGTTGTTTTGCCAATGGAGGCCAGGCCACAGGGACACTTGAACATATAAATGACATTGTTCCTATTGCACGTGATGACACCTTCTATCTTAAAAGATTTACCTGTACATTTCATATCTTAAATGAGTCAAACATCCCTGCCGTGGAGGTGATATCAATTCATCAATTTACATGGCTCACCAATATTTTTATTGTACCAATGTCTGTTACTCTCTTGACATTTAAGTGACAAATTTCCTGGGTCATTGCCTCCTGTAAATATAGTTTTTGACCTACTGTGGGTATTCAATCTGTTTTGCATTCAATACCAACCCTCCCTTTAGATAAACAGAGGCACCTCTGATTTAGCTTATCTTTTCCCTCCTAATATGCCATAATAGTATGACAGTTGACTGACCTGATGTCTGTGTTATGGTACATCTAAGTGGTTTTCCCATTAAGGTATGTTTAGGTATTCTAGATCTTATTATATTTGTGAATCATATGGTCAGTGTGAACATTGTGCATATGTGTTTTTTCTCCTCTTCATATGCCATAAAACAATGATCATTTTTGGTCTGATGATCTTGGTATGACACATCTAAGTGGTCCAGAATGTATTAAAAGGGGTTCATTTGTGTGGCACAATTTTGCTCTTCTGGATATTTTATCTTTTGTTTAATCTTGCCCTGTAATCATGACCTGTCAGGTGACCCCTCTGAACTAGTACTTGTATGGTGTGTCTCTGCATTAATCTCATGTCTGAAGAAGGGCTTCCGGGCCACAAAGTCACACGGTGGTATTACATAATATTATGGGAGCCATGCCATTCTGGTGCGCAGACTTTCTCATTTTTTTGTTTTGATGTTCTCAGTCTAGCACCTAGATCTCACATATTTGGCTGTGTGCGCTTTTTGTGCATTTTGATTCAGCAATTATAGTTTCTACCATCTAACTTCTCCTAAAACGACTCTCGTTTTAAAAAAAATTCTAAGACGTATTTCAAATACACGATACACTGTTTAAATAAGACAGCTTTGGAGTTGCTGTAAGATTTATTTTTTCACTTTGACGGAGCTAGGCTAATGACTTCTGTAGACCTCAAGTCTTTATGCTAAGCTAACACGAAATGCTGCCCATAGGGAGCGAACCGGTGGACGTACAGAGGTGAAAATGGTATTGAACATCTTGTCTCAGTCTGGGTAAGTTGGAAAAGGGTATTTTGCCCAAAACGTTGGAGTATTCCTTTAAAAGATAGACAGTACCTCTTTTAGACTATTATTTATTCACCAAACCAAAAACAATGTCAAGGTCTTGGCCTAGTTAGCCTCATCAGGGCATGAGACTCCTTAATCCTACCAGCAGTCACATGGTTCATCACATGCATCCAATCACCAATATGAAGATGTAACTTGACAATGAGGGGTCTTTAGTGGTTATATATAATACAGTCTAATGCAATTGTTTTCAAAGTGGGGCCCTCGCCAAAATGCATAAGTTTAATTTCACTAGATTTTAATTCACTGGAACTTGTTATGACATAGAAAGAAATGCATGGCTGATTATTTTAACATTATTAGACATTGTATAACTGGTACATAGAGCCTCCTGCCTGGGTGCTCTGCCGCAAGCAATAATCACAAAGAATCAATGTAGAACATGGGAACAACAGCGCCCAAGGAACTTTCTCACGAAGACCTCACCTCAGTTTTACCCTATTTATTTATGGACACATAAGGCAAACACATTTCTGCAAAAGCCTCATAAAAGGCTAAAAATAACCCCAAGAGCATCACCCTATCCCCTGGTGTTTCATGTCTCATTGCCTGTATCAACGTTTCTCTCCCAAAACACTCAGTTTTTCTCCTTGTTTTAGTGCATCCCACCACACAGCAGCTTTTAGGTATTTTTTCCTAGGTTTTTAACAAACCTCAGTTGCAAGGAGACCTAATCACACAATATAAAGTCAATGGAAAACAATGGACTGCTTTGCCCTCTGGTGTGGGCGGAACTTATCTGCACACTATCTCTGCTTCAGGTAAGACCAGGTCATCCAGTCTTTGTGTTACCTGCGTTCAGCTGATCAGCTCCTTAAAATCTCAAAGTTTTGTTACTGTTAATCCCTTAAACTGACATGTGATGTAACACTGGTAACGCTTTGGGCGTTGAAGGATGGACTGGGGGAGTAGAACTGATCTTTTTTTTTTTTTTAACTATAAAAAATATGCTTGAATAAGAGTCATTCAATATCAGTCTGTCTCGCAACATAGCAAAGCATTTGATAAAATTGCACATGAAATTATCTAAATGCCCCTATAAATGCCCCACATAACATTAAAAAATAGACAAGCGTGAATTCGCAGTAGCTGTGACAATGTATGCGCATGCTTTCACACGCACACACAACCTCACATACACTTGACCTCCATGGCAAACTTAAGCCTCATAGGTAGAAAGTCGCGGTTGCCACAGGGTGGGCACAGCTTTGTGGACTAATGAACGGATAGATTTTAATGGACCAATGAACTGATGGACCAACAGAATGAGATGGTGGAGCTAACTCACACCACTGAAAAAGGAAACTCTACTGAGTCCAATGATGCCTCCCACAAGAGTCTACGACAAACAGTTAATAAGTTATGACAGGGGGCGGGTCTAAAGTGCAGGGGCGGGGCAAACATCACTAATGAATGTATGTGTGTGCGTGTATATCTGTCTATCTGTGTGTGTGTGTGTGTGTGTGTGTGTGTGTGTGTCTTTCTACAAACTTTGGCCATATTACGTGAGTCTGTTAAGAAGTTATGCACCTTTTTGCAACAAGCCACTCCCACTGCCACGCCCCCTTTTAGCCATTTGGCATGAACACAAACACACACCTTCACACACACACCCTTGACCTCCATGCCAAATTTCAGCCTCCTAGGGCAAAAACTGTGGCAGCTAAAGGGTGGGGAAATTTTTGTGGACCAACCGACCGACTGACAGAGCGACTCATAGGGCTGCTGGTCGCAGCCCACACTAATATGGAGTTTACCTGTGAAACACTACATAACAACTGAGGTTTCTGAAGGTGAAAATGCTGCGTGGGTGCATGTGTGTGTGTGTGTGTGTGTGTGTGTGTGGATTTCCCGTGGAGACTTCACATATTTGTCCAGGGAGGAATGTGAGATCATAAGATCACAAGGCAAAAAGTGGAACAGAGCGTGAGCACAGACGGCAACAAACAGAAAGCAAGGGCAGATAGAGGAAAGGAGACGGGGAAGGAGAAGGGATCAGCTGTTTGAGAGAAAACAGTGACGGGAGGCGGGCAGACAGATGAAAGACAGAAGAGGAAGGAGAGAGAGAACAAGAGAAATGTAAAGAATGCAATAAAACAGATTCAAGTTGGGACACGAGAGGGGCTCCGGTTCTGTTAGAGGGGAGGAAAACCCAACATCATGCAAAGTCAGCTGGGGAACGAGTTTACTTTTGCACTATTATCAACACGGCACAGCTTCACTTCTGAGAGACTCTCTGAACGCATAAAAACCTGCCAGTAAAAGATCAAGCTGTAATACAATCTTAAGGTTCATACAATGAGGCTACCGGTTAAACCTGTCTAGCTATTGACAACTGAGAGGTTATTTGGATTCAAATGGGAGCCCTGGGTATCCTTCCTTGTTCTTGGTGTCCACCCTCAGTGTCATTTGTTCACCCATTAAAGGAAAACTACCACTCAGATTTTCTCCCACTCTGAGATCTGTCTGTGTATACCAGTGTATACCCTCAAACTGCCTTGCTTGTTTCAGTTAATGATTCTCTTTGTTACAGAACATGACAGCTTATTAAAGTCAGTCCTCTTACACCTTATGGATTTTTCCCTGTATGACTGTTAAACAATAGCTGTTTCCAGTCCAAGGTTTGTGCATATTTTAAGCTCATTTAAAAAAGCACAACAAATTGCATTTCCTGAAACTACGTCACTCAAGTTATTCTACGTGCAAGCATGCAACTGTAGGCCATTATGTGATCAAAGTTGGGCGACGGAAGAAGGAAATTGTGTTATTTACATAATCAATACATTGCTTATACTTAATCAGTATGATCAGGAAACATATTAATATGTATATGTGTACGCGTGTGCTATGATGCAAGACATGGGAGAGTCTGAGTAAGTAAGTCCCAGATATCTATGAATATTTGGATCAAATGTGGCCCACACCTGCAGTTGTTTGATGGCTCACATTTGGCCTTGGATGATGCTGTTGACTCAGGGTGAGTCTGGCGGCCTGAACTCAGCCACAGGTCCACCTCATATGGCCCAAACCCTAACCCTAAGTGGCACAGCTCATGACATCTGGGCCACATCTGGCCCACACTTGCCAGTGCCATAACTGAGCCGTGCGTGCCAAAAGTAGCCCAGATTAGGCCCAAATGTGTCTGCTGCCTGGGTTAGTAAGTATGAATAATGAGATTGTTGTTGCCATAAAAAGATAATAATTAAAAACTGCAAGCCACAAGCACTCGTACCAGGGACATCTTAACATGGGAATTAGAGGGGAGAAGGTTCTAGCTTTGACCACAAGATACAAACAAAAGGTGTTTTCCTAGTGGAAATGGACCAATCAGGAATAGTGCATAGTGTGGGAGGGAGCCAGAAGGTAGAAAAGACCTTTGCAGGAAGAATACTGTGTCCTGCATGCTGCATCCACACCCTTCATATATCGGTAACATATGTGTACTCTGTTGTGTGAAGAATAAATTGACTAAAAAGAAGTCAGAGTTTGTCTCATTCGTTCTGTGCTCTGCTCCTCGACCCTGAAGCTGGACAAAGATGTAAGAAGAAAATCCCCAACACGACCAAACAGTTCAGACCATGGAGAGGTTTGACTTGCTTCTTGCTCTGGGAAGAGTGCTAACAGCAGCCTTCACTCTGTAGAAACGTGGACTTTCACTCCATTAAATGGAGTGGAAACACGCTGTTTATTTGAACGCACTGTTTCCATCAGCCTTTACAGCATTTTCTCTTTGTCAGCAGGCCAAATATCAGCCTAAGCAAGCAAGCACACAACAAGCAAAATCCAAGTGTTTCCATTCAGGTTTTCTTATGCGGAAATTTGCATAAAAATAGGTGTATGGAAAGCCATTGTCGATACAAAGTGGTGGCTGTAGAGAGAAACACTTGCTCTTTGATTCTGAGGAACTGACATTTTTAAAATGACTGAAATCGTTCAGTCATTGAACAATGAGAGGGGGGCAGCATCACTACGGCCCTGCAGGCCACTGAACTGGGGGTACAGAGGGTGTGGCAGCACCTCCTTGTGGTCTACTACTGAGCAGCCAGTTGAGGTGTTCCCACAGAGTTAGTTTCTTATCAGTACAGCATTTACAGAAGAAAATGAAAATGAAAGACATGAAAAAAATATTTTTGCAAGCCAAGACAGGTAGATCACCATTTTCCTCTGCCAGGTCAGCCAGTAGGCCTGTCTGCAGCCTCACAGACTGATAGAGGATTATGCTGTGATTATATTAGGTGAAGATATTAGTGATGAGAACTGTGTTGAGTCAATCCTTTGTTGAATTCAGGGTTATGGTTAAAGTAAAACAGTTGTTAAGGCAATAACCCTGTCAATGTATACTGATAGTTGGAGAGAAAGTCAAATCATATAAGCCGATCCCGTTGCTGATCTGCAAAGATTTGATGGTCAGAATGTGATCGTGATAGTCTGATGTAGTTATTTATTTATTTATTTATGGATTACACTGACAAGTCTCTGAGTTTGTAAGGGAAAACAGTTTTAAATGTGCTTAAAATTTGGACCTCAAAGGAATCAGACTGGAATATCATCAAACCAAACCATGTCAAACCATGTCATCTTGTTCATCTTTGTGAACAGACAAAATAAAAGGGATGGATCACTGTGATTAACTGGGACAGTTTTCTATTTACTGATGTAAAATCTCATTTGGAGTCGACTACACAAGAAAAATTGTTTCGAAGTCAAAAAAAATCGTATGCGGTTTTCCTTTGCTCAACAGTTTAGATGAGCAAAAGATTTGAAAGATATTAGAAATTTGACTCCAAATCTGATAGGCTAAATCAAGTCTAACTCAGATCCCTCACAGGCAGCCTGGGGCATTTCGCACCTACAAGTCTCAGCTGGCACCACCTAAACTTCTTGCAATGCAAATAAAAAACACCCTGATGGTATCCTGCCAATAACATTTGCATCAGATCCTGTGGGTGAAAGCCTACACATTTGGATCCATTTAGTCTGCGGACCCACCCTGTGTCCCGGCTCACAACTGTACAGTTAGATCTTTTTGTTGCGCTTGCACTCAGAACTAAGAATATTCACAAATCTTCAAGTCACTTCAGTTCTCACGAAAAATAAAAGAAGAAAAGAACAGATTAGCGCTCCGCAGCCAAGACAACCCACAACTTGTCATCCAAAGGTAGGATTCTGCACACTTACCTGGTCCTTATCGGACTTCTTAGTTGAACCTTTTCCACCCCCTGCATCCTTCTCTTTCTCCGAGTCCTTCATCGCTCCACTGTGGTCGAGCTCAGTCTCAGAATGCAGCAGGTCTGGTCTCCATCCCCCAGCTCCGCCCACAGCCGCTGCTACACCTACACATACTCACACAGCAAATAGGCTTTTCAATGCCTGTCAATATACCAGCTATCCGTTTGACCCCGTATGAACAAATATGGACAAATTTGAATTAATTGTTAATTGAACATTGGCATCTTATCATCATGATATGGCCATGATATGAACCATCACATTATAATATGCATACAACAATAATAATATGCGAGTATAATCCATATCATTATGTAAGTGCTGACGTGCCATTTTAGTATTTGTCAAACATTTCACGCTGACTCCATATACTGTGCTTACATATTGTCTCGTGCTTTAGTTCAACAACCTGTTAACAAAGCCTACATCCCTGTTCAAATCATTTTCACTCTAATGATGTCCTCCTTGTCTTAAACTTCCTACTGACTTTTGTTTTAAACTTTACAACTTCACGACAAGGACAAGCAAACTGTTGAAAGATAGTCATGAGACTACCATGAAAAAGATGACATGTGACTCATCAGTACAAGGTGGAGGGGGTGCATATTTTTCATGATGGTCCTGGTCTTCTTCTCCACCCTGTATTGAACAATGCCAAGGGGCTCCAGAGCCATTCCTATAGCGGACCTTGCCTTCCTGATGATGTCATTAAATTTTTTAAAGGAACACTCCAACGTTTTGGGCAAAATACCCTTTTTCCGGCTTACCCAGACTGAGACTGTAACTGCTGAGGAACTATCACTGCTGAACACATGTATCCTTCCATCTGTGTTCAGCGGTTATAGTTCCTACCATCTAACTTCTTCTAAAAAATCTCCAAGACATGTATTTCAAATTCACATGATACACTGTGTAAATAAAACAGCTTTGGAGTTGCTGAGGGTTTATTTTTTTGTTTTGACAGAGCTAATGACTCCTGTAGACTTCAAGTCTTTATGCTAAGCTAACACAAAATGATGCCCATAGGAAGCGAAACAGCGGACGTAAAGAGGTGAAAATGGTATCGTAAGTCGGAAAAAGGGTATTTTGCTCCAAACATTGGAGTATTCCTTTATTGGAGTCTGTGAGTGCGTGTGTGTTGAAAAAGTATTCCTTTAAGATCACCGTTCTGTGCATTGTCCCATTAGCATACAAAAACAAAACATCACAACATTACACAGGCCCAACACTGTTTGCCTGCATTTAAAAATGATGTGTGCAAAGCTTCAACTGAATCAGATGGCAGATGAGCTAATGCTATGATAAGTTATAAAACTTTTTATGGGGCCCAGAATTCCAGGCAACGGCCCTGCAGGTGTGAGACGTCAGCATGCTTTCTGAGGAACGTATAAATCAATACATTACTTATCACATGGAGCAGTGAGAACCATTCATATTCATCTGTGTCCTCAAAACTAGGAGCATCATGTGACAATCATTGGCAGTGACTTAAATCAACATTTTGGCTCACAAGGCAAAGGCTGGTAAACTAAAGAAAAACTTTTCTCCATCCAAAATATTTAAATAAATATGTGTGTATTCAAAATATAGAGACCATACAATAGATGCTAAATATAGAGACCAGATATATAACGTGGATTGATAAGGCTGCCTCGGGGATTCTGCAGTCTTGTCATTTCCTCAACACGAGGAAGTCCGAGAACAAACAAAACAGACCCTCCCCTCCTTACAACTCTGGAAATTACAGCCCTATTTCCTCACACACAAACACACACACACACAAAATAGTGTGCGGTCATTTTCCTCAAACCATTTTTGTCTGGGGCACAGAATTCCAGGCAACAGGACTGCCACCAATCGACCTTTGACTCCTCGTGTGTGTGTGATGGGGGCGTGTGTGTGTGTGTGTGTGATCCTCCCAGGGAGCCAGGAAGGCAACACAGGGAGATTAAGAAGCAACAGGAAACAGAAGCCCAGCATTTGGACAACTCAGGAAACCCGTGTCTCTGCCTGTTGTTAGTTAAGCAAAGCAGGCATTATGTAACTTGTCAATCTCCCATGACAAACGGTTGCACTTTATTATCACAATACTGTTGCTTATGCTCTACCAACAAGTCAAACATCGTGGCATTTTTTTTAATAGTTTTACATTTATATAGCCACAAGCAGCAAGACAGTCCTGTAAGGTAATGTCAAAAAAATGCACTCACCTTGCTCATGCTGGCAGTCTTCAATATCAGATGGTTGCAGTCACCAACACGACTCACAAGGCTTGCATTTGCTGCATTTGTTTGGTGCCTTTCAGAGAAGCATCACGCGCAAAAGCAAACACTCAGACAAAATGAATACTTGCTGCAAATTCATATGTTAGCTTAGCATAAAGACATGAAGATTCATTAGCCTATGTCCGTCAAAGTGAAAAAATAAACCTTTCAGTAACCCCAAAGCTGTCTTATTTACACAGTGTATTGTGTATTTGAAATACACATCTTGGAAAAAAAATTATAACAAGAGTCGTTTTAGGAGAAGTTAGATGGTAGGAAGTAAATAGTTCCTACCATCTAGGAACTAAAGGAACTAAATAGTTCCATCTAACTTCTCCTCAAACGACTCATTTTTTTTAAAATTCCATGACGTGTATTTCATTGCCATGTAATACACGATACATTGTGTAAATAAGACAGCTTCAGAGTTGCTGTAAGGTTTATTTTTTCACTTTGACAGAGCTAGGCTAATGACTCCTATAGACTTCAGGTCTTTATGCTAAGCTAACACAAAATGCTACCCAGAGGAACCAAACCAGTGGATGTACAGAGGTGAAAATAGTTTCGACCATCTTGTCTCAGTCTGGGTAAGTCAGAAAAAGAGTATTTTGCCCAAAATGTCGGAATATTCCTTTAAGTTATTCTGACAGTGAAATAGGACAGCCATACAGCTCCTCCTATAGGACACAAACATAGCACACTCAGAGAACTGAATGTAATGATTTTGGATCTTGATCTATTTAAACAAGTTTTAAAAGGAAAACCCTAATTTGGCAGGGGTATCTCTCTTTCTTTTTTGTTATGGTCCTACAGTTGCCTTCCCTTTTTCTCTCTCCTTCATTTTGCTGGTAGTGCAGCTTTGTCCTGACAGAACACAGTCTCGCCATCACGAGCTTACTTGGGTAGCTTCCTCATCATCTTATGACAATTTTTTAGGAGCTAGTAGTAACCGTGCAAAAAGCACCAATTAATAACTTCCTTTATAACCAGAGTTATAAAGAAGAAGAAAAAAAATTGGCCGGTCTCTTTCTCTCTCATTTTGTTGATGGTGCAACCTTGTGCTAACGCAACAAACGTGTTAGCCTGGCAGTAAGTTATAGAACATTAACTTCAAATTGTATGATGATCTTGAAAAAAAAGAAAAGAAAAAAGAAAAAAAAAACAAATCTTTTTTTTTTTTCTTACATTGTCAACAGCAAAGCCAGCTGATATCAGACCTTAAGATACACCCACATAGTTAAGGTTGGGGCTAGGGCGTCCTCTGCTGGCCAATCACAGCATTTGTGGGGCGGGGCTACATGTCTAGTTCCACCCAACATAAAGCTCCACCCCCTTGTCCAGCTTGCACCAGGGGCTTCTTGTGCTGACTCTGTGCCCCTAGCAAGCTAACATTTCTCTCTCTCTCTCTCTTTCTTATGGATGATATTGTCAGTACCCATTTAGTAGGTGAGTCAGTTTGAATTTACAATCAAACCTATTGTCTCTGATGATCAATTTGACCTCTAAAAAGGATCAAGCA
Organism: Neoniphon sammara; assembly: GCA_900302535.1. Classification (NCBI taxonomy): domain Eukaryota; kingdom Metazoa; phylum Chordata; class Actinopteri; order Holocentriformes; family Holocentridae; genus Neoniphon; species Neoniphon sammara. The sequence continues at coordinate 22,063 of OMKZ01026930.1, forward strand.
AGCTGTTTAATAGTTATTGGTTATTGTTAAACAATCATTCTGGAGGGGGAAGAAAAATAGTTTCAGGATATACAGTACCACACCCCTTTCAGTCCAAACAAGACCAACTTCTGGGTCAAACCACACCTACTTCCATTGTTTTTTTTCTGAATATACGGTATATAAATACATCCCGAATACAAACAAAACATCCCAAGCATGTGTTTTATTCTCACAACCACTTTTATGCTGTGAGGCTGGAAATAGGAAATGCCAAGTAGGATGTTTCCCCAATTAACTTCTAAATGCCAAAGCCCCAGCATAGAGAATAAGCTTACTGCCCGAAAAAGTTCCAAACACAACAAACATGCATTGGGCATTTATATCGATTGCCAGCAAGGTAGTGATAATATATGATCATTTAAAAATATCTGAAGGAGTAAAAGCCTATTCTTTAGTGGTAATAAAAAACGTTTTGGGGATATTATGGATTTGCTCCCACTGCCACTGTGTCCATCATCGCAGATCCTGGCAGTGAACACAGGAACTTGAAAACCGTCCTCTAATCTTTTCAGATTTGCTGTACACTTTCATAGCCACTAAAGGAAAAACCCTTTTGATTTTGGTGACCCCATGACCTCATCCAGGCCAGACTAAACTCCATCCGTGACTACATAACTGACACACACGTTGCTCAGGATTGGCTGAGCTGTCACAATAAAACCACCCGCTGCTAGTCTATTAGTGGATTCGGTGCACTTCAGCAGGTTGTAGCTGCAGAGGAAAGTGGAGTGAGTGACCGAAGGAAAAGGTGTATTGGTTTGATCTACTATAACAAAGTTGTACATCTGCTGAATAGTGTAGAATACACCAAATAGTTTTTTATCTAACTGACACTGGAATAGCTGGATTGCTGTGGTTGAGAAGTAAATAGTGCATTCAGAGTTTCACAGGGTTCTTTAAAGCAAATTAAATCTCTGAACTGCACTTTTTTTTTAATCTAACTGCAGTTGAGACTTTGGTAGTACGATGTGAATGTGAGAGAGCTCCTGAGCACCCCCTGCTGCATTCCCACAAACCATTCTGACCAGACTGGAACCTCCTTTGAAGTGATTGTGACATCATGGACTGGAATGGCATGACTGTGGCTGCTGCTTCCCAGCAGAGTGAAGAGAGTGAACTGCAGGGAAACTGGACAGCAAGTAAGTGCTATATTTTCTACATCATCTTGGCTTTGATAGGACAGAGCTGCTCACTACAACTACTGCCTTCTGCTCCTGCCTGCTGGGAGCTGACTGGACAGTCACAGACTAACTATATATAAGGTAAATACCTTACCTTATATAGGCCTAATAGTGTGTGTGCGCATCATAACTAGTAAATAGCGTACACAGGGGCCCGTATGCCACTGTTCCCAGAGTCTGAAAGTCACAATTAAAAATATATGCACACATTAACTCTACTGTTTGATTCAAACTAGGTGACTGGTTAAGCGTACCATTTCCATAAATTCAGTAAAACAGAGAGGCCTCCAGCTTACCTGGTTAACCCACAACAGTATCAGTCAAATCTGACTCCATCATGATCTGAAGTTTCTCTTCTTGGTCTTGCGCTCTAAGTTTGTCATTTTTGACACATATACAAGCATATTAACATATCTCTTTTATATGCAATTTAATATACATAGAGAGGGGGTTTCGTTGACCTTTTGTAGTCAAAGAAATGCCCTCTCTATGTACAGTATCTTTTGGAGGAATATTTCATCCCTCCAGAAGAGTTCCAGAGACTTGGAGAATCTATGCCAAGGCATACTGAAACTGTCGAGGCAGCAAAATAGGCAGCACACCCAAATGAATTATTTCTCTGTGGGATATATGTAAGCGTGATGATATGGTAACATATTACACTGGAGTAGGTCGGATTTGAACAAATGAACATTTATTTGTAACTTCTAAGGCCTAGAACCAAAACTGGTGCCTAAGCCTGACCCTATGGTATGAGGTAATGGACTAATCTACACAGAACAGTTTACTATCAGCTTCTGTGAGGAAACTCTTCTGCTCGCTGAGATAAACACAAATACAAGTCCATATAGGGCTTTACAAAAACACAAACCTTTGCTCTCCTCCTCACATGCCCAAATGCAACTAGAGCTCAGCAGTTCAGCGAGTTCAATCTCTCTCCATCTAACTCGACTCTTCCAAACCCACAGGGCCCAGCCCAACACAATTAAGTGGATAGTTAAATGTGCTTAGACTTTTTCTTCGCACTGTGCAAAAACAAAATATCATCCACTGTGCCAGGATTCAGGCGGTTCCGCCTCGCCTCTATACTGCGCCCTGCTGCGCTGAAGGAGCGTTCGCTTGCGGCGCTTGTTGCAGGAATGCACAGGATCCTCCTGGCAAGGCGCTGCAGCCGTGGGAACGAGCGGTCTTGTTTCTCCCAGAAAGCAAGCAGATTTTCTTCTGGTGGCTCCACGAATGTAAAGTTTGTGGAGCAGTAGTCTCCCACTTCATCCAGTTTGGGTGTGTCATCTTCCCATTCCGAGAAGTCCACCTTCTGCTGTTTTGCTCGTCCGCTGTCATGTCCACCTGTAAGAGATATTAGTCTCGTTAAGGCACAAAGCCGCACACCTAGCAAAGGTATTATAGTTTTCTATTTTTCGTGCGTTTTGTGTTTGTTTGTTTACGTTTTAAGGCAAATTTTTTTTCGATGCTCGTTTAAATTTATTTTTTAATGTTTATAAATGTTTTAGTTCATCTTTTAATAGTTTCATTAGGTTTCAGTATTTAACACACACACGTATGTAATATAGACAGACAGATAAGTTCAGAATAGGTATTACAACACAAACAACACTATGGTATACAATATACTTTAAGTTTTCGTTTATTTCTAAAGTCTAGTTTTTTTCCCAGTTAACTAAAATATTTTTC
>OMKZ01026930.1:34866-67355 GCA_900302535.1 Neoniphon sammara
AGGTGGAAGTGCACTCGTGGAGGAAGAGGAGGAGGCGGAGGATGAGCAGGCTGCAGGGCCAGCTTGACCTGTATGAGGACTGACCAACTTGTTTCCACTTCCAACCCCTGACTGAATCTCTGAGGAGACTCCACACCAGCCTTCAGGGGTGGATTTTGATTGGCTGCCATCTCGTTCAATCAACCCCACGGCTCCGCCTTTCTCTCTTGCCTTCTTACCCAGCCGTCGACGGCGCTTGGTCACCAGAGACGATGAGGGGGAAGAGGCGGAGGAAGAGGTGGACGTGGTGGAGCTGGGTTTCGCCTTCTTGGATTTCAGTGCTGCAGGACCAGTTAAGGACGAGGATGGGGGTGCGGCCAGGCTGCTGCGCTTGCCCACCTTACCCATGTCCTTACTACGCCCGCCCAGTGACAACGGCTCTGAACAAGGCTTGAGAAACGGAGATCTGCTTTCATTGTCCCTGCGGAAGACTACAGCAATAGAGCCACCCACCACAGAGCCCCCAGCACCGCCTCCTGCACCTCCTGGCCCCAGGAGCTCCATGCCCAGCTTCCCTGACCCAACTGAAGCCCCTGTGGTGCTGCTTACTCCCTCACGTACCAGTACTGAGACTTTGGACTGCAGCTTGCCTTTATGACTACTACCACCCTCCTTCTTGGATTTGCCAGAGCGACCTGACTCTCTTCTGCTACCTTTTTCACGGTCTTTGTCTTTTGCCAACTTCCTGGCCCGTTTGGTAGAGGGGTGGACTGATGAGATGGAGGAAGAGGCTGAAGTACCTTGAGTGGGTGACAGCGAGGACAGGCCTTTGGTTTTGGTTCGAACAGAGGAGCAGGAGGACGATTCGGACTGGCCCGTTTTCTTTAATGAATAAGATTTCTTTTTGGGGTGATGTCGTCCAGTTTTGGGGGTGGCTTTAGGTTTGGGGCTAGGAACAGGAGGCTCTGATGGCATTGCAGCAGGTGGGGTGTCCTCCAAAGAGGGATAATCTGAGTCCAAAGCCTCACCATCCAAAGAAAGCATGTCTATCTCCAGTTTGTCTGAATAGCGGTCCGACTCATAGCTATGATACCGTGGTGGGGAGAGGGACCGGGAATGGCTACGATAACTTCCACCATCCTCTGCCTCGTCAACTGAGCGCCGTTTCCTCTTCTTCTTCCTCTTATGAGACTTGTCAGAGTGCTGTGTGGGGCTTCGTGGGGAGGCTGGGGCAAGTGTCGGAGAGCCGGGTACAGTGGTGGTGGTTGTGGTGGTGGTGACTGTGATTGTTCGCTTGATAGCAAAAAGGTCAGAACCGTTGAGGTCCTGGATAGATGGCGGGACGACGGGACGACCATCCCTTCGCCTTTCGTGTTCCCTATTGCGCTGCCTTTCTCTACTGTCTTCCCTCCTTTCCCTGCTTCTTCTGGACCTCTTTGAGCTGCCTCGTTCTCTGCTGTTTGAAAACTGCCTACCATCCCTCTCCCTTTCCTTCTTTCTATGGTCACTGTCTACGTCTCTGTCATCTCGCCTTCGGCTGCTGGTTCGATTTTGGTCTCTGTCTTTATCTCGATCCCTGTCTCTAACTCTGTCTCTCTCTCTTTCCCTGTCCCTATCTCTTTCCCTCTCCCTATCTCTGTCTCTATCTCGCTCTCTGTCCCTATCTCTATCCCTATCTCGATCTCTGTCCCTATCTCTCTTTTGGTCTCCTTCCCTCTCGCGGTGGTATTCTTCAGACAGGCTGGAGAAGGAGCGTCTAGAGTGAACACCTCTTCCTGAAGAGTTGTGGGATCTTGAGGCCTCCGGGCTGCTGTTTCGTCTTTTCTTCCTCTTTCGGCTGTTGCTTCTGCTGCTCCTCCTGCCTTTGACCTCATTTCCGGCCTTCCGGCCTCGCTCCCTTTCTCTGCTTCTCTCATGGCTTCCCTCCTTCTCCTTCCTTCTCTTCCTTTTTCTCTCTTCCTTCTCCCCAGGCTTGCAATCCTTATGCTTGTGTCGGTCCCGGTCCTTGGAGCTCTTGGAGGACTTGTGGCTCTTGCTGCCCTGTTCTATAGGAAGCAGGACAGGGGAAGAGGGTGGGGAAGCAGGTGGGAGGGAAGGAAGTGGCGGAGGTTGAGGAGAGAGGGAAGAAGCGGGACAGGAGCGATATCTCTCCTTCCGCCTGCTGACCAGTTTCCTTCTCAAGTCCCCGACCCCAACCACCACAGGCTCATCCTCGGGCTCCACGTCCGCCACCCAGTCACCCTCTGTTCGGACTGACACAAATTCATCCCCATCCAGCACTCTGAGGATTCGTTCCGGCTTTGCACCAAAGAAAGAGGCACCGGATGTCAAAGGGAGAATTCCACCTGCGGTTCGCTTATTGCCTCCATCTCTGTCAACAGCCCCAACTATCTCTCCTTCCTCTATCTCAGAGTGGTCTGAGCTGGCATTATCCCTCTGCTCTCCAGTTCTGGTGGTGTTCTGGTCTATTTTCCTCCTTGGAGGGAGGTGGGTGGCAGAAGTGGGGGTTGAAAGGACAGAAACAGGGTCAGTGGAATCTGGTGGAGCTTTTTCTTTCTCTTCATCATTTCTGCTCTCAACCTCAGCCTTCCTTTTCAGCCCTCTCACTTTGCCACTCCCCTCCCTCTTCTCCTCCATCCCTCTTTCCTCTCTAGTATCGGATGCTGGTGAGCCAGTGGGGTCAAATGGGTCATACTTCTCCCCATCTTCTTCCACCCTTCTGTCCCTTTCTCCCTCAGTAGGCTGGAAGGGATCATATATCTCTTCCTCCGTACCCTCCCTTTGTGTATCCATCTCAGCAGATCTGAGGAGGAAGGAAGGATTAGAGGATGAGGTGTTGGCCAGAGGTATGGACACAGATTGAGCTGCTGGGGAGACAGATGTGGAGGACACTCTGGCCACTCCCACTCCCTGGGCGTGGCCTTTTACATTGTTATGATAGCCCGTCGCTGTGGCACTGGGAGAAGAGGAAGTAGACAAAGGTGAAGAGGGATCAGAGGAAGGAGATGAGGGTGAGGAGGAGGGGGAGAAGGGAGGAGGGCTCTTGGCAATCTCTGTAACTCCATGGGGGGAAGAGGAGGCAGAAGGCCTCCTTTTGAAGCCTGGGGCTGGTGTCAAGTCCATGGACCAGGGACACTGGTGGCCAAGAGGCCAGCAACAGTCCAACGCTCCCTATAACCTGGAGCTGAGTGGCAAAGGACAAGGCCACGCTGGAGAAAAGAAGGCCAGGAAGAATCCTAGAAAAAAGGACAGGAAACATGCATGTTATACCCAATATTTACACTGAAAATGATTCTAACCCTAAAATGCAAAGGTTTTTTGCGTGGCTTTGGCTTTTAGGGTGAGTTCAAGTACTAACAAAATGAGTAAGAACACAAAGAACCCTGTGTCCTCAAAGCTTATGTTTAATGCCTAAAGTGTTGGACATATGCAAAATTCATAAAAGCGTGGGCCAGCCAAGATCACAAGGAAACTACTTAAAGTCTGTGCATATCAGTTGTGCAACATTTTCTCTTACTTGTTTAACCTGCCCTCTGCATAACAAAAAGTGCCCATTCTCTAGAAGTAATTATTGTGCTAGTAGCAAAGAACAAATCCCTATAAGAGCTCAACCACCTCAGGCCAGCAGGTTTGACCTGTTTGGGAATCAAATCATTCAAGAGATTGGTCAAGTAACAGTCCATCAGAAGGGTCAAGGGTTTATGAGACCCAATGCAATTTCTTTATAGAGCCAAAAGAGGCGTGAAGGAGAGGATGCAACTCTAATTTTACTTAGTTATCTATATAAGAATCTTGAGGGCCCACCCCCCCATGCAAGACTTAAATTCACAGATTTTTCTTCTCTTTTTAACACAATTTAGCCACACATTTTGGTCAACGATAGTTTCCACTGGACACACTGCTGTCACTGTAGTTGAGCAAAATTAATTAATCCATAAGACACAACTGGCTGTGTTGTTGTACTGGTCCTATTGGGAGAGTCACTGATTAATCTGATTAATCAAGTGGCCCCTACCAGTCCCGTAAGGGCCCTGGGCCATCAGGCCATCCTTCCTGTCAAGCCCTACAAATATAAGTATCTTGGCTCTATTACTGACAAGTTGAACTCTAATTTGAACATAGATGCAGTTTGTTAGAAAGGTCAGCAAAGACTCTGTTTTCTGCAGGGGCTTAATGTTTTTAATGTAGATGAGATGTCACTGGTGCTATTTCATAAATTTTTAATAGAGTGCGTATTAACCTTTGCACTAGTTTGTTTGTACAGGAACCTAAGTGTAAAAAAAAAGAAAAAAAAAACACTGTGCAGCATTGTTCAAGTGGGCAGTAAGTTTTCATTTATTCCACATGCAATAAATATGCCTAATTTGCACAAAATATAATGATGGGACCTAAAAATCCTGTTAAGTCTAGATTGTTATATATTTTGTAACTGAACTTTGTTCATTGTATATGTATATTTATATTTATATGGGTATGTATCTTGATTTTTATTATAGTGTGTTATGTGTCATTGTGTTTCTTTGACCATTTCTATTGTTTTTAACATACCATGCTGCAAGCTGCAAGCTTAAGAAATAATTTCAGTTGGAAAAACTATCTTCCTCAGCAGAGAGCCTTGGGGCAGATTGTAACCACTGAGGATGTTTACCATTTACCATTTCAGAGATTGGTGCTGTCTTAGATGGACCTCCAATATAACAAAAAAGAAAGATTGTTGAGTGTTTTGTTTAAAAGTTCCACATCTCCTCCACGTTACTACAATTTTTGCCACTTGGAGTTGAATGAAAGTGGAAAAAGGCATATAACTGTTTCTCTGATACTAGTATAAAAAAGGAAAAAGAAAAAAACTATACATTTTGCCAAGGGAGAGGTTGCACACCAGAAAATGGTCATAACATTAACTGTGGCTAGAGTTAAACCTTAAAGCATCAGTGTAGGATGGCATTTAATTTGAATTATATTTGCCAATTAAAGTTGCAGTGCACTCTAAGAACAAACCCCTTCCCTTTAAACCAATTTTTTACCACCTAAACCAAATTCTGGGGAATGCACTCATGTGTAAAGGGTAATGTGTAATGTGTAAAGGGTTACCTGCTTTATTGTTATCCAACTGTGGGACAGCGGAGGGTAAAATACTAAGAGCTGACCCCTCCACTCTAACCTCAGCAGTCAGTTCCCTCTCCAAGTCAGAGCTGAAATACAAACAAACCAATTCCAAGTTGAGTGAAATATGTACATATGTACACACACACACACACACACACACACACACACACACGACTTTCAGTCAGACTTTATAGCTAGGCAGTGAATAGCTCTGTTACCTGTTCAGGAGCAGTGCAGACAGATAGGAGGAGCAGTGCAGGTGGTCAGAGGACAGCACTGGCCTCGTGGTTCAGACGCTCCCTAACACAAGGAAAACGGAAAACAGCAATATTAACTGTCGGTTCACTTAAAAATTTTGAGAGAGAATATACAGTCCCGTTTGTGAGTGTTGTATGTAGGGCTCATTATGACATCATAACCATCAACCAAATACTGACAAACTGACTGCGGCTGATGGCTTGTTGCTTCTTGCAGCACTTTGTCAGCTTGCCAGCTAGAGGTCTTCAATCACTATAAAGAGGTGTCCACATTCAACAAACCTGCATAAAGGTATCCTCGCCAGGGCCTGGAACTTTGATTGCATTAAATTACATTCTCTTTCCTCTTCATCCTCATCCTCTGTTTCACTAAGATGACTGTCTGAGGCGGGACATGATATTCAAAATCAGACTTGGCAAGTATAGCAACTTGGCAAGGGATGAAGGCTGAGTTCTTCATCAAGCTCTGCAACAGTGGCAGAGACACGCCTGTCATACCATATAACGTTAATGTGTGACCACCATACCAGAGACCGACAGCCATCAGCAAGACACCATGGCGGAACAGCTATGGAATAGCGGTGTCAACTGACCGGAGGTAATCATGACTTTGTGCCCTTTATGCCCTATTTGGTGGCAGGAAAGTAAAATAGGGAGCTGTGCGTCCAGTCAGGGACAACTTCAGGTTGCTACTAGCTCACTGCTCTGCCCTAGACATTTGGCTTTCCACGCTGGAAAGCTAACAAACTACGTAACTAGGTACATTATTTGCAGGCCAGCTACATCGTCGAGGCATAAGATATCTAAATTAAACAGTCGTGCTTCTTTTCTTCCGAAAGCAGGTATTTTTCTAGCCAGCTAACGCTAGCTAAAGCTAGCAAGATGAGCTGTGGGTTAATTATTTACCTTCAGTCTGTTGATCTGTTGATCTGCTGCCTGTAATTAAACCCTCTGTCTTCAAGTTACTGGCATCCCTGTTTAACGCGTGGAATCCACGTTTGTAACACAGTATCAAGTGATAATAGCTATGTACATTTTTTCGTTTTAAAAGCACAAAAAGAGGCCCATCCCATCTATCGCCGCCATTTTACTTTCCCTTAAACCGGCCAGCAAAGAATGACGGGAGATGTATTTTTTTTTGCACGACTTGCGACTTGCCAGGCGAATCTTCTTTGGCGGCTGGCAAACCAGCTTAGATGTGCTTTATCGCCACCAACTGGACTGGAGTGTGGGGCACTAGATGGAGAAGAAGAAATGCTGCATCAAATACCATCCTTGTTACACTTGCAACAATATAACTTCCTTTCTCTAGGGCTAGGCTATGCTTCTCAACTGGCTTGCAGAGATTGTCACTAATGGTAGAGACTGGACTCCATTAGTTTTTCATTATTTCAAATTGTTGGTGTCCTATCTAAGACACTTTTATTGGCTCAATAACAAGGTATGACAAGGTATTTCTTGAACAGTTGTCTTGTTCTATATTCCATTTTATGCGAAATTGTTCTGCACAAGTGCTGAGAAATATAGTTAAAGGGTTAATCGCCAAGGTTTCATTAAGCATCAAACACTTGGTATCCACTGAATTGTCTCTCCTTGGCCATCTGGGTGCCAGAACCTTTGCCAGAGTATCGGTTTACTGAGCTTTCACTTGCTAGTGATGAAAATATATCAAATACAATTTATTTGCAACTTACAACTTACTCACAATTTACTTAAGTAAACAGTGAAAAGTCAAATGAGGAATATATATATTTGTAATGGAGTCAAAATCTGAGGTTCTGTGAAATAAAAACACAAGTAGACTATTGGTAAAGTGTGCAGTATGTTAGTAAAAGTGATTACTGCCCCTGTAAACCCACGTTACTTATGGCAACTTTTCAAATTTAACCTGGATAGTTCATCATGGTGAACAAAGAGCAAGAGCTTTCAAACAGCACGGTCACATGCATGTATATCCTCAAAATCTGGATTAAGGTAGGTGTACTTTTTTCTTGTTCCCTAATTGGCCACCATATTTTAATAAAAACGCATGTATGATGCAGGAGTAGGGTTGCCAACTGTCCCATATTAGCCGGGATGTCCCATATATTCGGCTAAATTGCTTTGTCCCATATGGGACCTCCCTTGTCCCATATATTGACTGCTACTCAAATCACCAGTAGGAGGCACTCTTACAGATTCTAGATCTGATACAACAGCAGTAGTAACTGAATTAAAAAAAAAAATAGTTGTGTGCTGATCACGCCACGTTTGAAATTATCCAATCACAGCCTCCCTATGTGCATCAGTTGTATGTATAGTGTAAATGCATAGACTAGTGTAAAGTAGACTAGGAGAGTCATGCCCCTATTTTCCTCTTTTGCACTTTTTTTTTTTTTTGCTGTAAAGCTCCAAATTGTGGTTTCTTTGATCATTAATTTTGAGGTTTATTCAAATAAGCTTACGTAATGATACAGTTTTAGTAAACCTATAGACTACATGGAATATACTCATTTTTTGCTTTTCCAATTGAATAAGAATATGAATATACACTATACGCTACATATTCAGACAACACTATACCCACACCACCATCTCCACCTTTTGTCCCATATTTGGTAGTGAGAAAGTTGGCAACCCTATGCAGGAGTGCTGCTGGGAAAATGGTGTAGGTCTGTTTGCTGCATCCTGTTTATAGATACTGTCAGTGCCGCAGGAGTGGAAAAAGTGAATGACTGATCTTTTATCATTTGCAGCAGAATTTGGAGAATTTAGGAGCATCAGCTTGGTAGCCACACTTGGAGCGCTGTCCTGGTTTGGGAACTCAAAAGATAATGTTCTTTCATTCATTTTGTTGTCTTAAGAGTTAGATTGGTAGGTTGTATTGCTATAGGAAACATGCTACTCCAAACATGAGCTTGTCTGCATTTGTAGCTCAACCTTAAATAGTATTATATACCTGCAGTTTTCTTCTAACTCTGTTCAGCTTTGGCATTTATGTCAGTGTTCAGGATGATACATGTGATCAGGATGATACTTACATGAAGCCCGTTATCTTGCAGGTAGGCATGGATGGCTTCCTGATGAACTGGGTGTCAAGGTATTGATGTTCCTCCTCACCCTGTCCAAGTCTTTGGTAGTCATTACATGCAGGTGTAGGGACTTCAGTGGAGCATGTGGTCCATGGCTGGCGCTTTACACTTAGGTTCTGGATATTGGGTCACTATACCGGTCACTTCCTGTTGGTCGTGGGTGGACGTCTGTCGTATCTTTTTCTCATGATCACTGTTCCTTAGATGTGCCAGATTGTGTGCCAAGGATCTGAGGGTCAGCACCAAGTTCTTTACCTGAGTGCTGGGGAGGGTTGGCCAAGAAGCTTCAAGGTTTGAATATGAGGGTTGGCCAGGATCTCAGTGATGTGGCAGTCAAAATGGTTTGCCTGGGTCTTGAGTTTTGTGGTGTAGTCAGGTTTGACATCAGCAGTGACAGCATTTAACCAGGCCTCCATGTTGTTCCAGTTTGTAGAGGAGCTGTTTACATTATTCAGAGTAACCGGCTTATTGCAGGAAAACAGGTAATATGCATATGTGTTACCTTACTCAAAAACCCTGTGTACATCCACTCACAAATGGGTTCCCCTGACCCCAACATTCCCCAAAGTGTTCCCTCTACTGACAGCAGGGCTACAGCTACTCATTTCCTTCTATTTTTATCAGAGGTAAAGTTGACATAAAATTAAGCATTCTTCAACGACCATGTAGAACACAAAGTTTTTACTCACCTGAGCATTGCACAGCGTGTTTATCATGTCAGTTTCCGTATTCATTCTCTTTTCCTTCACATGCAGCCATTGAGAAATCCTAGTAAGGGTTTACGTGGCCCAGTAATCATGTTCCTCCAGGAGAACTACCTTTTGGTGAATCGGGTTTCTCTTAATCCCTTACCCCAGTTATGGAAACTGGCTTTCTCATTTATATGGCATTTGAGAAATTAGATAACTCCCCGAATGTGGCAAATAACCTGATTACTAAAGTGCATGTAAACAGTGATTGACTACTCAGAGCACTACACAGACAAGTAGGAAGTGATTAGTTTAAGTCACACAGCAATACAGACACAACCTGTTAAGAGGCTAATTACCTGGTACAGTGTACCTCACCAGCCTCACTGTGTGCATTGGTTGCAGCCTTATTGAAAGCAGTCATATGGTAATGATTTGTTTGACTTTGCTGTCAACTGAGTGCAATTTCTTGATTCCTATGAATACTAAATTCTTTTTGGGGTTTGGGTAATGCTGAAACCATTAAATTGATCAACCCACAAACGTAATGTGTTTTTGTGATTGTTGCACATGTATGACACCATGGGGATGTAACTGTTTTAGCTATATGGTGTTGACTGAATAAAAAATGAGATGAAATGAAATAAAATGTTTAAAAATGAAATCAGATTAGAATAAAAGCAATAAAAGGAAAGTTATTTTCATTCATTTTGTTAACAAGAAGCTGACTGGTCTGGTGTTCATCCTTGTCCTGCTTTTCACTGCTTTACACTTTGCCATGGCGCAAGCAGCGCAATGTTGTGTAGCATTGGAGGAATAGAAGAGTAGAAATGGAGTGTGATGAAAGAGTTCAGCTAATGTGTTTGTACACCACTGTGTTTATAAAAAATAAACAGAGCACACACAAGACACAAGCAGTAATAAACAATGAGATGTACTGACATTCCTGAGTGAATAGGTAGACACATTTACCTGGCTACATCAAGGGTTGGGCAAGTTACAACATTGATGGATAGAATGACTGGAAGCCATTTATTTTAATAAACCGATTATTGGCCCTTCTTATTTGAAAAGAAATCTCATATATACAAAAAAAAAAGCGTGATTAGAAAGTCTGTCTTTAAATGTATCTTATAAAGAGTAGCCTCCTCACAATTGACGCACAGTTGACTGTGATCAGTTAAATGGTTTTAACAAGGTTCTTTCAGCCTTCAGTGCATTTAGTGTCACAGCCACATTAAGCTGCACCCCCCCATTCCCTTCCTGAATAAAAAGCATCACATCTGTAGAAACTACCAACAAACATGCAGAATATACTGTGAAATTGTACATTCTGAGACTGTACCATGGTTCTACTCTTAAATATATAAAACACTATTTTTAAAACTTCACTTTAACTACAAGTACCAATAAAAAACAACTTTTCGGTCTCTCTGTTCATTCGTTGTCCGCTGGATCAGGAGCCTCTGATGGTGCCCCCCTATGGAGAAAAAAGGAAAGTCTTCCTCAGCGTATTTGAACATGGTATAGTCATGGTCCATGGCCATGAAATAGTTTAGCAGGTTTTCATTGCAACCAGTCACTACAACAGCTCATTTCACAGATTAGTGCAACTAAGCCAGAGAGGAAGACCTAGTCAGTGAAGAGCTGCTGTAGGGTTTGTTTGGAATGAAAACCATGGACCTCCACAGACTACTGTTCAGACCTACTGGCATAAAACCATGTTAGATGCATGTACAGAACATGGTAGCAGTGTGTCCTCATACCCAGAGTAAGGTGGTGGTGGGGCATCATGCTGCCCACTGTGGTTCAAAGCTTCATTGTAGCTGGGCAGACCCGGGGCGATGATCCCGGACAGCGGCACCATCTCTGGAGCTCGAGGCCCGTCACACACCATCCTCACTGGGGCACTGGGCCAACACACATTAAACTAACTCAGCAGGAGAATTTCAGAAGGCCACTATAAATAGAATTATAGCCATAATTTAATTAAACACTTAAAGGAATAGTCCAATGTTTTGGGCAAAATACCCCTTTTCTGACTTACCCAGACTGAGACAAGATGTTTGATACCATTTTCACCTCTGTACATCCACTGGTTCGGTTCCTTCAGGTAGCATTCCGTATTAACATAGCACAAAGACTTGAAGTCTACAGGAGTCATTAGCCTAGCTCCATCAAAGTGAAAAAAAATAAACCTTACAGCAACTCCAAAGCTGTCTTATTTACACAATGTAACCTGTACTTGAAATACATGTCTTGGATTTAAAAAAATAAAAAAAAGAGTAATTTTATGAGATGTTAGATGGTGGAAACTATAACCGCTTAACACATTTTCCATCAGTCTGTGTTAAGTGGTTATAGTTCCTACCATCTGACTTCTCCTACATGTTACATTGTGCAAATAAGACAGCTTCAGAGCTGCTGTAAGGTTTATTTTTTGACTTTGACGGAGTTAGGCTTATGACTCCTGTAGACTTCAAGTCTTTATGCAAAGCTAACATGAAATGCTACCCATAGGAACCGAACCAGTGGACGTACAGAGGTGAAAATGATATCAAACATCTTGTTTCAGTCTGGGTAAGTTGGAAAAAGGGTATATTGCCCAAAACATTTGAGTATTCCTTTAAATTCTAAAACTTCATAATCCACAAATAGTTAGCTCCAGATTTCACTTACTTGGCTGACCTCCGCCCACTCTTGTTCTTGGCTTTGTAGCAGTAGATTCCAAGCACAGTAGCAATAACAGCAGTCACCAGGATAGCCAGCAACCCCGCCACCAGCCCTGACACATCCACCCGTGGCACTGACTCTTCAGGGGCAAACATTACAAACATTGACTTCACCAAAACACTCATACCAATCAGTTCCTGGTCAGTATAGTGAATACTGGATAATGGACTTATTTAAACAGTTGAAGAGTTCATTTGCAGAAACAGATAAATGCCATTCCTAAAAATATATATAAATAAATGACTAAAAAAAACTGACTGCTGTATGTAATGCTTCACATAACATACTGTCTGAATCTAAAAATTTGTCAGAATGTTGCCTATGCATTAGCCTAATAGTGTGCTTTTTTGATATTATCTGGGGAAAAATAACATGTTTATAAAAATGAAAACAACGGAGGATATCTGTTTTTGCAAGTGAACTCTTCATTTGCAACCAACAGATGTGTAACTGCACCTAACTCTTATGTAGCAATTAGAATGAACAAGAAATGCTCTGGTCTAACAGTTTCTCTGTTAATCCTGTGCAATTGTTGGAATTTATGCACATACAAAGCAACTCAGTAATAAACTACATTTTTCAGGTTAAGCAAAAGCACATGTATTATAGGTTTTGGGGACTAAGGATGTGATGCTTTTACTCTGACTAAGCTTTTGCATTCTATTGCGCAATACAACTTAATTGGATTTCAGATATTCTAAATGGCCAATCAGCCAAGCAAACATAATTAATTGAACATGGGCTACACAGAAATATTTAATGTTATGTTAGTCAAGTGTTTCAACAAGAAATTGAAGTATTGTGTTTGATAGAATGTTTTTGCTTTGTAGTGTAAGATTTTAAACAAAAAACATTGCACATTCTACTGAATGACCCCAATCATATGGGCTTTAGACAAATGAGTTTCCTTTATAGTATTACCTTGACTGCTGATATATGAGCTCCAGAATGAATCCTGGAAAATAGAAGCAACAATTATAAACAAAGTACCTCTGTATAAAAAGAAATGCTGGGATCTCAAGAATCACTTTACACACAATCTCCCCAACACCCTGAATGGACATTCTACATTTGTTTTTGCATGCTGTTCCTAGAGTTCAGTCAGATTTAAACTAGATTCCTATTATCTACATGTGTGTAGCCAAAATAAACTGGAAAAGGAAAATTAAACACTGTGAGATGGCCAAAATAATAACCATCCTTTTGTCATTTGGTGAAAGCTGCTCTGCTCTAATCCGTTCTGTCCAGATGAACAGACAGGAGCAGAGGGTAGCCGTTTGCAGCAGGATTACCGTTTGGATTTGGTCTTCAAACACCTCCCTGGCCTCCTCATAGCTGCACATCTCCTCCATGCACTCCCTCTCCAGGTTGCCATGCACCACCAGCTCAAAGTCCCAGCTGTTGTACAGCAGTGAGCGTGAGAGGAAGGAGGCTGCTGAGCGCTCATCCATCAACACTGGACCTTCTGCAGGACATATAGACATCCCAGTCACAGGCTGGAGCTCATTCCCATATATACACTTAGGCAGTGAATAATAAACTTCTTGATAACAGCTTTACACAAACTCTGCATACATACAAAGACACTACATAGAGAGAGACCACATAAAACTCAGTCAATAATAAATTAATCAATAATAAATAAAAATGAAGAATTAGGTGTTTACAAGTGGTGTAACTAGCCTAGGTTTTGTAGGCAGATTGTTCCACAGTGTAGGAGCGTCAATGACGTGACTCAATTTTTTTTGTGTCCATATGGTTTAGTTAAATTTAAAAGGGTTAAAATTTGAAAATAAACTTACAAATTCCTTGCATACATTCTTTTCTTGAGGACCTTGTCTAAAATTTCTGGTTTTAATAATGAGAGAATATTTGAGGGATAATGGCAAAAATGTCTAAGTGGTGTAACCATAAAAACTTTGTACCAAATAATTACACTTGCTTAAAAAAGGTGAAATTCTCAATAAAACACGCTATCAACTAGTTTGGCATAATCTTACATTAGTGCTATGTAATAGTAAATAAAATAAATGGAACAACATTGTTCTGACTATTGTAATTAATTTGGGGAATCATGTCAGTCAGGTCAACATCCTGAAGTGTCAAGGTGGTAATAACCACCACTCAAGGAGTTATTTGGTTAATATTGTGCAAGAAAACCATGTGACAGTAAATAATATTACAGAGCAGAACCCCTGATGAACCTAACTGCTGCATGCCAAGGTTAGTAACTCTTTAAAATGATAAATTGACATTTTTAGGGGTTTTGTCAGGTTTGCTTTTTCAAATGACTTTTCAAAAGTCATTTGCTTACATAAGTGTCCGATCATACCTGTCAAATTTGATTTTAAACTAAAATCAAAGCGGTGTAACAGGTTACGCCATTTTACTCCTATTACAAGTCTTACTGTTAGAGGCCAATTTTGTCAAATATTAGTAGTTTGATGCTGGTTAAAGATGTAATATAAACTAACTTCGTAAATAAACTAACGTGTTAAAGCTGTTTTAAAGCTGTTGAACAACAGCTTTAAAACACTGAAAACTCCAATAATTCAGTAAAAGGAGAAATGTTCCTCCTATTACTTCTCTATGATGAGCTGCGCAAAGTGTCTGGTCACAGAGCACGACTGAACACTGATCCTGCTGCAAGAACAAAAGACATGAGTTCACCTGATAATTCTTGTTGTCAGATGTTGTTTCTTTTTTTCTTTTTACATTGAAACAGAATAAAACACTAAGTTCAGTCGATCCTCTTGACTGTCATGGCTGATTTTCAGTGTCAGTTTATTAAAAAAAAAAACAAAAACACCTTTGACTGTAGAAGCAGCATGGTCAGGTGGTGCAACCAGTTTGTGTCAATTAGTGTAACCAGTATTTTTCATTAAAATGTGATACTATACAGGAAAAATTATGTGGAATAAAATGTAATCCTCTATTGCATTACAATAGCAAGTTTTTAACAGTTTTTACATAATTTGTCAGAATATTTAGAAAACAAGATGTTTTCAGTATATGTCCTGCACAATACTGCAAAAACGCATACAATTTAAATTTAGAGATAATCCTAATAAAATCTATTTTCAAGTTATATTTTAAAATGAATTAATTATTTTATGAGTTCACTTACATACACTGTAGGTGGATGAAATATTTAATATTTCTCATTCTTGTGGTTACACCATTTGACATTTTAAGGTGCATTCAGTCTTACCTTTTGTAAAAATAAAAAATAAAAAAAAAATGGTGCAAATGTCATTTCAAATAACATGAAACCAACATGAATACAAAATGTACATTGTAACAAACCTGATGCACGCTTTTAAAACAAGTTTTTAAAAGATTTTTGAATTGCTCATCTTGCCAACCCTTATTTGTCACTGACCCAGGAACCATTATGAAGAATGCTCAGTCCCCTTTTCTTTTAAACAGACTTTTATTCATGTGCAACGACAGCATCAAATTCAGTTGCTCATTTGAAAGCAGAATGATGTTGAACCCCTTTATGCAACCTGCATCAAGTCATTTGCATTCCTGTTTTTGAGTTTACTCCTGCTGGACTGTGCAAACACACCTCGGGGTTAAAACTGAGAAGGTGATATGGCTGCTCATACAGAGGCGGAGGCAGAAGAAGACAATGAGCGAAATACTATAAATCAAGAGGACCACGGCTGAATGAGAAGAGGTGTGGTTTTACCTTCAGACCGTCTGTGGATGACTGAGCAGCAGACCAGCTGGAGCAGGGACAGCGTGATGAAACACAACGCTGACAGGCGTGCCATTCTCACAAGCAAAAACTACATGGAAAAGACGGCACATGAAGTGAACACTAATGACAGTACATCAGGCCACGGTGTCTGAAGGGTTTGCCCCCACCTTCTGGTGAAGACCTCCCTTGGCTAATTCCATAAAAGTACTTGAAGTGTTTAGCTTAGCTAGCACAGAAAACCTGGAGCTCCTATCTCCCAATACTTCGTCCGTCATCCTTACCTTGCAAGAGTTTGCTCCCCCTCGTCGTGTCAAAACTTTTCAAAAGAAAAACACTAATTTATTGTCTATACCGTTATATAGAGACTCGCGCCAATTTGTCATGAAATAAACGCCTTTGTCCAGTGTTATCAGGAGATTTTAGCGTTGGAAGCAAGTGAACGCATACTGCTGTTAAGGGTTTTCCCGGAGAAAAACGTCAGACCACAAACCTGTTGAGCAACATTGCAGCGGTGGGGAGGAACCCGACCAACCAGTAGTGTAGCTTACCTGCCTGTCAGCTCGGCTCTCTCCGCGCGTCTAACTTACCTGTCTTGCCACACGCTATATTTTAGGGTAATTTGCTTTCCAAGGGGAGTTCATGAGAGGTGAATTGTAGCGTTTCCTGTAATGGCGGTCAATGTGTAATTCGTCAAACGTCAAAAACACATCTAGGAGGGGTGTCTGGGGCCATCTCCTTCGAAGGACGCGGTCTACGAAAGTGATGTCGTCTAAAGATAGGCGTGTAAATGGCTGTCATTAATTTTTCCACCTGCCTCAGGAGACCTGCACGAGACTGGCTGTCTAATCATTTTCCCGTCAACTCTTTCAAAACATAACAAACAAAGAAACAAACAGCGATTAAGTGACGTTTTTGATAGTTTATCCAATTTATTCTCTATTAAAATAAAGGTAGGATGACTGGTAACTGTCAAACTGATAACGGATAACCTTTAACTATATGTTGAATGACAATTATATATAGGTTACTGTAGTAAGCCTAATACATGTGATATGATAGCTTGTTATAACTCCACGTCGTTCGTTTTACAAAGGGGACTTAATCTTATAAAATAATACTGATACATATATTTACTGAAAAGACTAATGATTTCTGGAATTGAGAAAAAGCAACTGGGTAAGCCTGGACTTAATACCTCTACACACAAACAGGACTTGTTTGCAGTGCCAGGACCTGTCTATTTTTGTTTGATGCGTATCAGCATCAGCCCACATCATATCTGTCTGATGTCAGACATATATGTGCCAAGTAGAAGTGAGGTTGAATATCCCTCTCAGAACGCAAAAGCCTACCTATACGTTTTCATCACTTTTTAATCATCAATTGAATATTAGGCTATGTAAATAATGGTCTACATGCAACATGTTGAAAGACTACATAAATGAGAGAAACTTGAGATTTTCCCTAATAATGTTTCAAAACTTATAGATTTCTCTCACCAGCGCAGTGATTTGTTCCAAACAGTACAAACCAGGCAATTCTGTTTCATTAAACATAATTTATAATTTATTTTCTACTTCCTTTTGAGTATTTATGTAGGTCAGTTACTCATTCCAATTTTAGCTTCAATACTGAACTTCACTACATTTTAAATCATACCAAATCTTGTACACTTGCACTGAGCATCAGAAGTCGCTTTGATTGCTTTGAATCAGCTATGTTGATTTGTTTCAGTTTGTTCATGCACTTTATCTTATAGGGTTTTTATTACCCTAGTTTGAACTCCGTACTCTTGTCCTATCTAAATTGTATAAATGTGTAAATGCTTTTGTGAAACAAAACAAACACAAAAAATGTGTAATGTTGACAGTATTAATTAGGTACTGCCTGCTTTACTCAACTTAAGTCAAATTTCAGCAAATTAATAGTAGCCTATCTCAATGACAGTGGAATATTTGATGCTCTGTCTTCATTAATGTGATGCCTGCAAGTTTGCAGTTTGACTCCCATCCTCTGCAGTGCGCCCCATGTGGCCCACAGCTGCACTTACACATACTTGAGGCTAATGGTCCAGACCTATTGACATTCCATTATTTAGACTACAGTGGCACACCTGATTTCACTGTGAAACCCTCTGTGATTTTATTTATGCTCTGATCTTATTTCATCTGCACTTTAATTCATTAAAGACCCCGTTTCCTCATTTATGTCCTCCTTTAAGTTCAACCACTGACCAGTGTGTCACTTTAATCTATTTTTTACATGTTGCCACACTGCAAAAACAGTGGGATGAGATAATGCCACTTGTTTCCAGTACAGTTTCAGTTATTTAAGGATGTTTCTGGGAACAAGTATAAATATGTTGAGGCAGAATAAGGCAGATCAGCTCACTAAGATCAAGAAAATTACACTTGATTCAAGAAAATTCTGGAAACAAGTTGATCAGCACTGGAAACAAGTGGCACTAGCAGATTTTACACCTACAACACGAGAATATGAGACTAAATAACTTAAGATGCAGATTTTTTGCTGTGAATGTGAAGAATCTTGTTAGTCACTTGCAGTGTCTGTATTTGTTAATGTTGTGTCCTTTATGTAATGCTGCTGGGTGGCACCCAAATTTCATTGATAGAACAGATCTAATAGCCATGTTGGATGCATCCAACATCCATTAGATGTGTTCTATCCCAGATGAATGACAGCAGCATGTCATTGTTTATGGTAGCCACATTTTATTCAGACTAAGAGATATCAGTCACCCTATGACAGAAAGCTGGAGAATATTTTGTGGTCTGTCATTTCTGCCAATTCCACACCACTGACCACAAGCCCCTCCATGGCCTGAAGAAAATGTCTCTGGACTGTGACCCAACAGGACATAAACCAAGGTGACCTCTTGAAATAGGCTCCGATGACTGGACGGTTGAATACAGGCAAGGAAGCAGACATGCCAGTGCTGATTCTGTCCCATCATCCACCAACAGCTGTGGAACCTGCTGCTGTGGCTGCAGTTTGTTATACACATCTCCCAAGCCATGGTGTGCCCCAAAGATACAATAGGACATTCATGATGGAGTAATCCCAAACCAGAAAATCTTTGATTCTTTCAGTTCTTAATGACAGTTTGTCTTCCCCAGTTATTCATATCATTATAGCAGGTTCATATTTGCAGGCCTGTTTGTCCTGCTGAGTACTTCCTGGCTTTCTGCATATAGCTTCAAAAACTGGTGACTTCAAACTAGTCTTCAGCGATTGTAGCAACTGTTTTAAAAACACTGCAGAGCTAGTGAACAGTTTGTAGTCAATGCAAGCATGAAACAGGCAGGGACACTTAATTCCAGTTTAATAGTTTTATTTAAAAAAGCAGCAGACCAAAAATAAAATAAAAAAAAAAGACAAAATGAACAGTGTGGTCAGTCCTACCTCTCCCTCCACTGGGCCAGCTACGGTAATACTATTCAGAATGGCTCAACCAGCCTCAAACAAACTGGTTTCGAGTTCAGCAATCCACTTTGCTAAGTGCCGAGAGAATCAACTTCAATCAGGCCTAGAGAACCAACTGAAGGGACAATCTGACAATCAAGATGATCCCCACAAGCCATCTTTGTTCAGGTCCAGCAACAATGAACGCTCCAGTAGTATTCTACAAACAAAACCCACTAGGTTGCTGATTTTCTTAAAAAGGAAATGCGAGGGGTCCTAGTTGCAGCTGTAATGAGTTCTTATGTGATGAAGACCTGATAAAACTGAAATTAACACAATGGACAGTTGGAGGCACCATCAGCGGACGCAATGGTTAAGGCCTCCCTTTGGGAATGTCTGCCACCTGGCAATCACTTGGACATCGACATCAATGAGAGCACGGCTGAGCAGGGATTTTAGGGAAAGGATGTTTCTTGTGAGATAAGCAACTTGTCAGGTAGACAAGTGTTTATAGAGATGGAAGAGATGGGGTTTTTGAATCCTTAAAAGTCCCTATCCATATTTCATTACAGCCACAACTAAACTGTTAGGGCCTCAAGGGAACTGTCCCCTCAACTGCTCATAAGAAACTCAAAAAACAAAGAACACACTGATGGCTGACTTTCTCCATCTACCGGAAGACAATCTCATTGTCTGATGGGGCTTCAGACAGCCACAGGAGGCTTCAACATAATCCGAGTAAAAGACAGGGAGGAGGTGGTAGCCGGGTCATGTCATTAAGATGCATGACTATACAGAAGGGGGGCCAAAATGACTCAACAGTAACACTATGTACAGACAAGTCAGCAGGGCCAGTGTGTTTGTGTGTATATGTGGATCTGGAACATGCAAAGGTCAAAAGAAAACTTGATGCTGAACGCAGAAACACAATGGCGCATATTGGACAAACACTTTTTTTCTGAGTGACTATTGCACAATGAATCACAAGGCCAATTCACGATGGCCCCACAGATTTGAAAAACCTTTTAAATACTCACATCTGAACAAGAAACATTACACAAAAGCCAGTCTTTAAAATGATGCTTTAGAGGAGAATGAAAACTGCCTCTCACACAGAGAGACACTCATTCAGGCCTCGTTATCCTTCCTCTAACGCACATATACACACAAACACAGGGATGGAAACTCCTAGCGCATCCTGTACTCTGAGGTCTTGGATACTTCACACAGCTGACCCTTGAAATCGATGTCTATGGTGAAGTCCAGGTCTCTCTGCAAACCAAAAAAGGCAAGAAAATCAGACAGGAGTCATACTGTGGAGAACTAAAATGGACTGCCAATATTTCTGTGAGCCAGCAGAGGAAAAGCTTTCAGTATTAGGCAGAATGGGACAGCCCAGGTTTGTTCTTACATTGTTCTTGACGTTTGGCTTCATGTTGATTGTGCCAAAGATCTCCTCCCCAGTCTTGACAGTCAGGTAGTCATCCAGGTAGAAGACCGTCTGTTTCCAATGAGTGTAGGGAGACTCAGGACCTGGAAAAAACAATTCCTCAATGCAGGCTACAGTCAAAAGGCCTACTCTAAAGTAGTATTGTACAATTTATACATGGTTTCAAAATAATGTAAGCTAGGGTGACAAGCTGCAAATCTCCATGACAGCTAGAAAATGAGCAAGAATATTAACTACTGCGCAATTTTTTGGCATTTAGGAGCCCCAAACGGCAGTGAGAAGTAACTGTTTGAACATCAATACCCATTACATTACATTACAAAGCCTGTAATGCAACAACAGTAAATTAAAAATAAAATACGTTCCTGCCTGGTCTTGTCATAAAGAAAGAATGAGGGAGGTTAAAGATCCAGATATTTCTGGAAGGAGTGTCTGCTTGCTGCTGTTTAGGAGACAGATTTCACCTTGAAGTTACACTTTGTCACTTTCTGAGTGGAAATTTCCCATTGGTGACCATACCCAACACCAGAAATTAATTTGAGAAAACCTGTTTAATCCCCAACCAATATTCTCTGCTGCAGACCCACTTCCTGATTTAGGTTATAAATTGTCAGGATTTTTGCACATAAACGCTTAAATGGCTATAGAGAACAGATATACAAGGGAGCAAACTAACTTGTGGAGAAGCCTGTCCTCTTGTGACAGCGGGTGAACTCGATGTTGAAGTAGGTGACCAGAGCGTGGATGTAGTCATTCCTCTTCACCTGCAGGCAGAAGGGCGAGGTGAAGGACAGGTCCTCGATCTTCACAGTGTAGATGTCCACCTCCTAAACAAAAACAAGGCAAGACAAAACATTGGGCATAGCTTCAAACCAAGAGAGCTGAATTTAATTTAATTTAATTTAATTTCAGAGGAATTACCACCCGACAGGCCACAGTGCTGTCTGATGTCTTTGGTCAAATAAATCCCCTACTTTCACACTGACTGATCAATAAATCACTTCCTGACTATCACCATGTCACTGAACCTGATCAGACCAATGTAGTAATTTTAAGGCAACAGCTCATGAAAGCAGAGTGGGTAAAGCTCCATACTCCAAACAAAAATAGGATCCCAGTACTATATGCTGGACCCCTAAGAATAATAATAATGACAGTATTTTTGCATTAAATGTGACCACCTAGTCATTCACATACCGGTGAACAGTCCCAACAATATACTCCACATGATGCAGTGCATGACGCCGGCTTTTGGC
This sequence comes from Neoniphon sammara, assembly GCA_900302535.1. NCBI lineage: Eukaryota > Metazoa > Chordata > Actinopteri > Holocentriformes > Holocentridae > Neoniphon > Neoniphon sammara. Next base: position 56,537 of record OMKZ01026930.1, read on the forward strand.
AATGCTGGTGCTAGCTTAGACATTTTGAGCATCAAGTCATTGTGTGTGGAAACTTAACAGGCTGTACAATATTTATGATTGACAACATGTCCTGTGAAGCAGGACGTTTTTTTTTCCTGGGGAAAAAAAAAAGAAAGAACAGCAGACCAGACATAGCTCATGTGTCTGTAGCTGAGCTCTAATATGTCATGGATCACCATGAACAGGAGAATTGCAATCAACTGAAAAGAAGTGACGGGAATAATTTGTTTTCATTGGGAATAAATGACTCAATTTGCAAAGAATCTGATGTCATTATGACATAACTGATTTGTGGACCAATTGCTGACAGGCAGTGGTCTGCAAACTGGAAGTCTACAACAACACTGACACCCAGAACTTTTCTTTAGTCTCCAAGTGTGATTGGCACTGCTTCAAAACTCCTCCGAGGCGGCTGATATACCCGTCCAACCACCCACCTTGATGAGACAGGCACTGCTGACCAGCTGCTTGGGGTCCACCACATCCACCAAGGGTTCTTTAATCGCCACCTCCTTGATGCACGACATGTCAAAGCCGTACACGTTCTCCCACCCTGACACAAAATGGACATGAGGTTAAATGCACTGCATGGCGTTTATATATTTAGTCTCAATAATAACACTCTAAAGTTATGCAGTAGGGCTGAACAATTAATCTTAAGTGAGATTATCATACATTTGTGGCGATATGGTAACTGTGAAAGGCTACAATTGCAGTTGTCTCTGTGCCCTGAACAGTTTTCATTCCAGCCGGTCACTACTGTAACTGATTTCACTTATCAGTGTGTTCTGGTTCAACATGTTCAGTGCAATCAGCTGCTACTGTTTGGTTGGAATGAACACCTCCAGAATCCTGCATGGCACAGATCTGCACACTGCTGGACTGAGGAACTCCAGAAGAGAAAATGAAGTGAACATCGCTACCATTCAGCCTCATCAAATCCTCTTGTCATGTGTGGCTGGAAAATCCACCATTGAACCTTCCGCTTGGACAGGCAAAAAGATACCCATTCTTAAGTCGACTGCCCCATGAGGGCTGGGCAGGTAAAAGACTACTCACAGTGGATTTTGTAGTCCTTGTACTGCCTATCTTCGATGGCCGTGACATAGAGGGTTGCCCTATCTGGGAAAATCAGGCCATCTGGTTTCTGTCAGAGGACGAGAGAGAAAGAAAGTTAAATTAGTTAGATTTAGAACAACAAATCACCGGGCTATTCACAGCTCTGACATTTGGTAGCAGCTGTGTGGAGTCATAGCAACAACACCTCTGCGTGCCCAACAAAACACAGCCAGCCAGGCAACAGAATCGAAGACCAGCAAGATCATTCAGCAATGCTCTGGCCTTCTAAGCTCACAGTAAGAGTGGCGGCTAATAGCAGTTTCTTGGGACAGATCCCCACAAGGGGAAAAAAATTCAAAGTTAGAATGGTATTCCAATTTTTTTTCTCCTGACACTCCAACATAAATTTAAGAATTCCAATGTTGCCGCAGGTACCCAACACAACATCCCCTCTGCTATATTAATAAGATATAGCATACGAGACATTAACTACTGTTTACTTTAGCAATGCTTTGTGGAAACACAAAGCTATGTTTACATCCATGGATTTTACGTGTACCGTGTGTGTTTGCAGGGTTACTTTATGAAAAGCCACAGTTTAATAAAATGAAGAAAAAGATTAATATGTTGCCATTATCAGGATTTAAGCACAAAGTGCTTGGAACCCTATTATTTTTGTGTTATTATTACCCACTATTCAGGCAACAAAAGTTACACCCATTGACCACATGGCGGTGCTATAACAATTCACATTGCAGCCTACGACTTTGGAACCACAAGTTGTATAAACAAACAAAAAGAAAAAACTGGATTCCTTGGCTCCAGACACATCTGTCTCTGAAAGCCATGTCCATTTCCACCTGGGTAAACTTTCCACCATTTTGAATTTTGTGAAAAATATATTTTTTCACTGCTCCTGCTACACATTTTGAACACACATCACCAATTTTTGAACAGAGATTTGGTCCTGGCCATAAAAGAATTTTTTTTTTTCGGATTTTTGATATATAGTATGGTTTTGCTAAAATTGGCTTTCAATGGGTCAAGCATTCAGGCCTATACCGTTCTCTTTTTCATCACACGTGCACTCGCCCTCTTGTGGAGAATATGGTGAAGGATGACTCATCTGACCACATCACTATTTTTCACATCTCTGTCTTTGTGGTGAGCCCTCCAAGCACAGCATCCCCACTATAATATTGTTCTCTATGTAGTCGTCGATGGACTGTTCTTACTGACAGTCTGATCACGTCCTGCATTGAGTCTCAGGCACCTGAGGAAGAATTGCCTGGTTTTTCCTTATATATATCACACTAATACACAAGCATCAGTCATTGAATGTACGCTTTCAACCACAATACAGCTGTCAGGTTAGTTACTGTTCCAACTGAAATACTACCCAGTTGAGCAGTCTTTATGGCTAAAGCCACTTAGACCTTTTCCTCTTGCCATCTTGATACAAAATCAAGGTCAACTGGACCTGCTCAGCATATTTATAAATGCCACAGAGGAAGATAGGATGTTAATTGTATCATGCAGCACACTTGTATATTAGAATCTGCACTCGTTATGTTTCTCCACTCATTTATTCAGGTGTTTCCTTGAATTTTTCACCTGCCTGTACATGTCTACAAACACATTTATTGCAAGAGAGCTCTGTCCTTCTTCATCAGCTGGCAAGCACTTGGCTATATTTGCCAAGTGCCTGGTCCCGCCCCCTTGCTACTTGTGGCTATATTTATTAATGTCATCATTTTAGCAGTCTATACACTCGTATTAAGTGCGTTTTCATTCCCGTGTGGCAGGCTGCCAATCCTCCCTGCTTTCCTGCTACGTGTACACACATACCTGTCCCACAGCGCAGTCCATGCATAGATAATGAAATTAGAGGTCGACCGATTAATCGGCGCCGATAGGACATTTTATAAACTATCGGTATCGGCAGAACTTTGCTCCAATAGAGGCCAATGGCTGTGCAGCCTCCAAAAGTCAGGCAGGGGCGCATGTCACCTTACTGCACAGAGGCTCCTTGCAGGAGGTGAAGGTAATGCCATTATGTACCTGAGATTATTTATATTTAAATGAAAGTTATCTTCATATAAGACAGTTCTATTTGTAAATTATGAGCATGAGAAGGTTGTTGGTTATGTTCTATTAGAGTAACATTATCATCAATTAATTAGGCTGAAGGCTTACTGCTACATCTGTTTTGCTAGCAAGCATGGTCGTTAGAATTTAGGTAGTCACAAGAGGAAGTCCAGCACAACTATGGGCAAATGAATTTTTAACCACAGAACAGAGCATGTGCTGATGTAAATATGCTCCAAAAATGTAATCCATCAAATCTCACTTCAGGATTTTCTCAGACTATGACGCGCAACAGGTGTAATCCTGGCCAGTCAGCCACAGCACAGCACGACGCCCATCCACGTCGCCTAGTCCAACGACGTAATCCACTGTAGTCCATGAAACCACACTTGTGGATATTCTGTTACCAATCATAAAGTAATCCATCAAATTATACTAGTAAAGCGCGTATATTTATAAATTATAATAACTATAATTTATAAATTATAATTATAAAGTAAAGCACGTCATGCATGACAACATCACAAGCTCTAAGTGACATTGCGGTGAGAAAAAGAGAGACCGATGTCATGGTGGTAAAGTGTAATTCTCTTTTTATTATGGTAACTCGTTGATACTACTTGCGTTGTGTGTGTTGAATTATGTAGTGTTTTATCACCCCTGTTTCTCTCCAAACATCGGCCTGATAATTACCAAAATCCTTTGTAATGATATAACTATTTGTTTTAAACTTCAGGAAATTTAACTTTGTCTGAAAGGTGTTATTCAAATAGCAATCTTAAAAAAACAATAGCAGTATCATTTCCCCCATATTAAAGTCAATTTAAATGTGAACCACATTTATATATTTATTTAGGCATTGATTGCTTTCAATTTGATGTTCACATGCTCAGTGGTCACTCATTTTTTTATTTTGGTATTTATTACACTACTTTGACTAAGATGTCCAGTTCAACAGTTATTTAGTTTGTAATAAAGTCAAAGATTGTTCATTTCCAACAATATCCTTGTTAAAAAAAATTTTTTAACAGGAGGGAAGAGGGTATGCTGCTATCGGCCAATTAATCGGCTAGCAGCTTTTTCCTGCTCCAAACCATCTTTATTATATCTGCCTTTAAAAATCCAGTATCGGTCGACCTCTAAATGAAACTGATCTAAACTGATCTCTCCAAGGTGCGTATTACATTCTGTTCTCTGTCAGCTCTCATCCATGAAAATGAAAGGGAATTTAAAATTCTCCCAAACTGGCATATGTGAGCAATTGTGTCTGTCAACGGTAAGACACTTAAGTTACTGGAAATCTTTAAAACTACCCAACACTGGATTTATTTACTGAACTACTGATCAAAAGGTTGAAGATGTTTATTCATTTGTAGGCTCACAGAATCTATTGGGTAATATCATGCCTCATAATGTGCAAATGGTGTTTCAATATATTTGAATACTCATTTTAGAGTATTATATTTGAACTGTTTCATGACAATGTTCACAGCCCTAGTCCACACCACCTCCACACACACTTACCAACCACTTGTCTCTGGCGTAGATGACTGTATTGAGCATTGACTCGTAGAAGAGACAGTAGCCCATCCACTCAGAGATAATGATATCTACCCCCTCCACTGGCAGATCCACCTCCTCCACCTTGCCCTTGATGATCGTCACAACTGAGAGATGAAGGAAGAAGTAAGGGTAAGATGCATGTAACAACATGGAAGACCCATCCGGTTCTGTCTAATCATGTCTGGACCGTTCACTCACCGTCATCAAGCTTGTTGGCTTTGACAATTTTCACAGCATAGTCTGAGATGCTGCTGCACTCTATCTACAAAGACAAGCCAAGGTACAAAAAGTTTTAATCCACCACACCTCAACATGTTATGTTCATCTCTATAAGAAACAACTGCTCCTGACTCAACATCAACCAGTGCAGAAAGCTTTCACCTAATGGATGAATGTTAGAGCTTCCAACCAACACAGAAAATGTTACAACACTCACCCCTATAACCTTCTTGGCCCCAGCTTTAGCAGCAAACATGCAGAGGATGCCCGTCCCACTGCCCACATCCAGCACTACCTTGTCCTTAAACAGATGCTTGTTGTGGAACATGGAGTTCCGATAGGTAAGAGTGCGAACTTCATCTTTCAGCATCTCCTACAGTGACAGAAACAGTTGAATAAAATCCAATAATGCATTAACAGACGGGACTCAGGAATTAAATATGCTGTGATGCTCCCAGTGTGTTTGAGCTGAAGCACTACAATGGGACCCACTTAGGTCAATTATGTTTTACTTCGATGTAAAGTACCTCATGGATGCCGAAGTGGGCGTATGAATCAAAGTAGTAGTCCTTTGAGGTCATGTCCTCAGCTGCAGGCTTGGCTGAAGTTTCCCCCTGAGAAATCTCATCAAAGGTAGACAAAGTTACCACAAGATGAACTTGTTTCCCTCAAGAGTAAATAATAAACTGAAACATAGTAATCAGTTTAATTGTGCTAGTGATCTGAGTGGCTTTATAAACCTAGGGAGTTAGTCTATGTGAAACAAGCTTTTCCTCAGCACAAAGGATGAGAGCACATGGCTGGCAGCACTACGATGATGACGATAATTTTCGCAATCTTTATTCATTTCCACTGAGCGTTAACGTTACATTGTTTACAATGACTTCTCAAACTCTTTAAAATGAGGCTCCAGTGTGAGGCCTCGGCACTCAATTGAGCCAACCTGTGCTGTAAGCTACAAGTTGTCTGGCTTTTTTCTATGAAGTGGTGTGATCCCGTTTAGCCGGCCAACAAGCTCTACTGACAAATCCGCAGATTGTATGGTGTCACCGTTACTAGTCAGTGAGCCGGATGACAAGCGAAATTACCTTCGTCTGAATTTGTCTGGGGGTTTGTAAACATTAGTCTGAGTACAGCTTGTGGGAGCATGAGGCAGCATCCCTACTAGAAGCCGCTAACTAGCTAGCATTAGCTACCACATTAGCTAAACCCCATGCGGTCCAAGACCCGTTAGCCAGACACTGACTAGCATGTTGGCTGTCCCGACAACTTAATAAACATTTCTGTCATTCACCTACACTTGTATCAATAAACACTATAAATGAAACAGCGGTGACTTCTGTAAACCTATTATAATGCTGACTAATGTGTGACGCTATATGAATGAGGTGAAACAAAAAAAAATCTGGCCAAATAAAATGGATGCTTACTTTGAAGTGCGTAACTTAACTATGTGAAGAAAGCCACGCGTAAAACCAAATAGTACATCTCACAACATCTTTCCTGATATGACAAAAATGTGTATATGAAGAATGAAGCCTAAAAAGACGAGAATGCTTTCGTAGTTTCATAAAGACTTACCTCCATTCTTTCTGCTGGGGCCGCCATTTCGTTCTACTGCATGCACGAGCTCCAGCACACTAAAGAGCGCCCTTCCTAGCCCCGCCTACAAAAGCAAAGCACAATTTCTGATTGGGCCAGATTATGGACTCCGCCCAAATTTTAACATCACAGCTTGATCATTGGTTATTGGTTATTTACTATTTTTTTCCTACATTGCAGACTTGATGAGACCATGATGCGTTCATGTGCTGTCGGGTTTATCGTATATTCCAGTTTCCCAGCAGGAGGTGCACATGAACATCCCACCAACAAAAAGGATTCAGAAGGATCGAAACCAGCGCTATTATCGATCTCACCGGAGTTCTTGGCAAGATACGCACACAAGAACTGTGACTGTCCAAAGAATTTGGTGGTCTCTTGGCCATTCGCTAAAACAGGCTTGATATAAGGCCTCCCCCAACCATAACCCTAACCAGGCCCGCTGCCTGTCTTGCTGGTGCCCAGGACAAGATTATCTCCAAAGGCCCCCCACCCCTACATGTATTTTTGACACATTATTCCTGCAGATTATTTATAGGCTAGAGGGACAACTAACCCCGTGTTCCCCCAGTGTCAGCGGCCCTGACCCTCACCTTCAACAAGTGGGTGTAGCTTGCCCATAACTCCAGTGGGATTTGGTCCACTCAGTTTGGACATACTAGTTTGGCGTTTCTTTGGGCTCTGTAGGAAACTTTTTTTCTTCAGTTCAGTTCAATTTTGACAAATCACCATGATATAAAGAGGGTCTGAGCCAAACTAAATGCACTGAGAGAAAAATACGGTCTTCCGGGTTGCTCCTGGGGCAGTAAGCTCATTTGATCAAATTTGTTCTGTGCGTTGGTAAATGCTGCCCCAGCTGGTTGAACTTTATGAGTTGGACAGATTGGCATGTGCAGCATTAATGATGACACCATATGTCTTTGCCTACTGGATGAAACCCCACCAATGACTTTTAAGAATGCCTTGAAAATTTCCCAAGGCATGGAAATGGCTGCTTCTTATGGAAAAGATAGTCAAAGAGGCAAATGAAGCACAGACAGTTACAATGCATCAAGTCAGGAAAGTGCATGAAATAGGCTACTAAAAATTCAAAAAAGGTAGAATGTTTTAGGTGAGAGGGGACACATTATGGAAACACTTGCAAATACAAGGACACTGCCTGCCATTCTTGCAACAGAGGAAGGATATCCAAAGCAATAGAACCACAAACCAGGTGCCAGCTTGCAGGATTCCACCTGCAAAAGAAGAACTTCATACATATTTACATTTACATTTAGTCATTTAACAAACAATTTTATCAATTGGTACCCCCAGGTTTCTGGCAGAACTGGAGGGTACCAATGACCTTGAGCCAAGCTGAACAGAGATGCTGTGCTGAATTGAAGGTTCTGCAGGGAAGATCATTAGCTCAGTTTGGGATAGGCTGAGTTAAAGATGGGGGTCCTTCATCCAGGTAGAGATGTCTGCCAGGCATGCTGAGATAGGTGTGTAGTGCACCTCACAAGCCACATTGTCAGTAATATATCATAGCCTTTAGAGAGAGAAAGACCAACCACGGCCATTGACTGCTATGAGACAGAAAAAAAGAGTGCAGTACAGTCTTTTGGCTGTCTCAGAATTTCAGTAGTTTGTGATTAATTGCATTTTTAATTGCATGTTTAATATGTGTATCTTCTTAATTATTTTCACCAGTGCACAGTAAAAACAATATAATTTAGAGTGCTGATTTTATGAAAACGTTCCATTGACCACTGTTAATTTGATGTAAGCCATAATAATAATAATAATGATAATAATAATAATAATAATAATAATAATAATACAAAAAACTTTATTTATATAGCACGTTTCTTAACAAAGTTACAAAGTGCTTCACAAAATAAATAAAATACAAATAAAATCAGATAAAATAATGAAAAAAAATGCAAGACAGTAATAGCATAAATAGAAATTAAAATAAATAAAATAGAAGAAGAGAATAGAAGAGAATAGAAGGAGAGAATAGAATTTATTATAATTCTACGTCGCCCCCTGGAGATGGCCACACATATTCTTGTAAGTGGAATATCCCCCTACAGGGTCTAGACTATCTCTAAATAAATACTGCATAGCCTCTAAAACTCCTGCACATTATCATTTGATTTTTGAAATGTCTTTGCTTTAGCCAGCACTGGCATTGCAGAAGGCACCATGTCGCAAGGAGTATATTGTTGGGACCATCTTCACCAGTGTCTCATCACTGTCACAATGGTGACTTGATACTGGGAATCTACGGGCACCTGTAGTCTGACAGGCTTCAGATGTTAGTGTTTTATGCCTTCTCAAATTTCACTGAAAAATGACATTTCTGTGCTGCAGTTATTACATTTTTTTAACAATGGGTTACAAGCATTTCTCCTTACTGATTTCAGTTTTTCAAAACTCTTCACACAGCATAACAGTGCTGTATGTTGACCAAACCAAATAATTTTTCATTGCTTTGACACAAAATGTATTCAATAACCAGTTTTCTTAGTTTTTTACCAGATTAGGGTCGCATTCCTTTAACACAATTCTAGTAAATTTGTTGGTGCATTTACTGTCACCTAAATCAATCCCTTCAGTGCAAAGCTGCCTTAGCCTAGCTGAGACATTTGAGGTCAGTATGCCTTTTTAAACCAGCGACCTAAGAGGAATTGATATGTTTTTTATTATTTTATCAGTATCCCTCAACAGTACACTTGATATTAAATTTCTAACAAAACTCAAAATGCCTTAACAAATTTCCACTACCATTCACAAAATGACCAACAGCCCATATCCCAATGGACCTCCATTCCTCTTAGGTATACTGATTTCCGGTTGACCGATATATAATCTAAAACTAATGCTATTATGTAATGTGAGGTTATGTTTAATATTAATTTTCAACAGAGCTGATTGAAAGTAAAAAGTTTAGCTGGAATGTACCACAATCAGAATGTCAACTTTATAGAAATTCTATTCCACACAATCTTTTGAAAAATCACATCAGGGTCAATAAACCAAAAAGATTGTCTATTTCTATTGAAAGAATTTAACCATTTCCACTTTGACACCATTCAAAATATCAAATCAATCGCATTCACACCTGAATCGTCATATTTTTGTCCCCACCTGATGAATTGATTGGTGTGTATCCATTCGTTCGTCACGCGTTGACATAATTTCCAAAAAAATGCTTGGATTTCCACCGAATTTGTTGGGAAGATTAGTCATGAGCAAAGGAAGAGGTTCCTCACTTTTTGCGCCTCTTGGCCAAAGGAGGCGTGGTAGTGGGTGTGGCATATCACAAAAAGGCTCATAGCTCCTAACGGATTCACACGCCATGATTAAACTTTGACCAGGTATGTAATGGGCCACAGAGACCCTGATTAACGTGGCAGTGGGCGTGGCATACCACAAAAAGTAACATAACTTCCCAAAGGATTGACATAAGACCACACAATTTGACGAGAGGTTTATCATTGGATAAGGAACAATTTATAAACTTCCCACACGGGTTGCCGACTTCATCCCAGGCCACGATCATATCCGTTTTGTTGTTTTTTTTTTATCTCCAAAGGGGGGATTTGAGGGGTGTCCTCTGACTCAGCGTGGACAAGTTGGTTGACACACGGCCTTGCCCACCTTGCGCTCTCTATTATAGATTCTGGACCAGAGGGATTAGCTCTACAAAGTTTCATTAATTTTTTTATGTGTTCATCTCATATCACTTGAATGAAAATCTCTCTGCCTACAATTGATTTTATTTTATATTTTACATCTAGCTGCCTCACATGGTATGATCAAAGTGTGTGTATGTGGGTATGTGGGGGATGGTGGGGGTGGATGCAACATTGATGGGAGGGACACAACATGTTTACTTGTTATTCATTGATTTAATAATTTTCGCTGATAGGGGCATGGAAAAGATGAGTCAGGATAAACAATCTTTTTGACAACAGAACTCTCCCCATGATTGTGACGTCTCTCTGCAGCCACCTATTTAGAATTGACTTACAATTGTCTATGTTGTTCTGTATGTTCGCATTTTCAGTGGTTGATTTATCCTTAGAAATAACAAAACCACATAATTGACATCCTTCTTAAACCTTTAAGGACCAATACACGTTCTGTGTAGAGACAGTATTGGAAACCTAGACCAATCAGCGCTTTGTGTGGACACTGCAAGCTGGACCCTGTCTTATGTTTTGATGACAGTAGGCTGAACGCAGCCGGAAACGAGCGTACGCGTGCCCGGACTGCG
>OMKZ01026930.1:67822-78709 GCA_900302535.1 Neoniphon sammara
GCAGCACCCGTCGCTTCTAATCCGAGATAGGAAAGGATTGAATGAAATAGCTATCCCAGCCAGCGGAAACGAGCCAGTTAACGGGGATACCCTGCTGCTGGTTTAGCCACCGCCATCCAGCTAATCTAGCAAATGCTATCTGAGCTAAACGTAGCCACCCACAAGCCAACAGCGAGCCTGATAGCTAATCATAAAGTTCTAGCTAACGACTGGAACTGTTAAGTAGTTAGCTACCAGAATACGGGGTTGATTAGCTGGCCTTCCTAGCCAAATAACGTTAGTGTACATTTCTAGTTAGACATCTTCCACGCAAGGCCAATTTGAAAAGCTGACCACCTTCAGCTCATTTTTTACTGATAAGGCCGGAGCGAGGACAGAAACCTGCAAAAATGCCGGCTGTGTCGAAGGGAGACGGAATGCGCGGATTAGCGGTGTTCATTTCGGATATTAGGAATTGTAAGTACCGCTTTCAGTCAATCTGCATGCTAACTCACTCAATTGCAACCAATGACATTTGTTGTCCAATTGCAAGGTGTACTTAATTTACTACATGTTAACGAAATTATTTAGAACGGGTGCATTTGCTGGATATGGTTTACTATTTAGTGTGTAGTTGGTATGTCTACTTGGTGTTTCCCTTTTTTACTACCACCCGCTAACTGGTCAGTCTTACACATAAGCCAGCAGATGTTACCTGCTGTAGCAGAATAAATGGAAACCTCTGACGCTGGCATCACGAAGCCGTCTTTTTTCTTATCGTTCCTATTTTACATTTCTATTTCTTTTTCTTTTTTGATCAAACAGAGGCTAAAGAGCATGGGTGACAAAAGTATATATGCAGATGCTTAGCCTCCATCTGACAAACGGGTTTATTGTTCAAAAAAGAAAAGAAAAAAGAAAGAGACTGGTGTCTTATACTGTTGAGCTGACACTGCTCTCATTGCTATTGCACATTCTGATGCGCATTTATCCATACAGCTCCTACAGTGGATCATACCATAGCTCAAACCCAGAAGTCAGTTTTATCTGTGCATCAGGCTGTTGAATAGACCTGACAGCTGCTTCGTACAGTCTAGTCATTGATGTGTTTTGAACTAGTCAGTTCATTAGGCCCTGGTTAATTTAATGGTCCACTTCTTAACCTGTCAGTTGCCACTGGGGTCAAAACATTTACATGACGATTTTGTGCCATTGTTGCAGTTTTCCTTCGGTGGTATCTTTTGGCAGTGACAATGAACATGTATAATAATCTGTTTTGTTTCTCCAAAAGGATTAGTCATTTGAATGCAGAGGTTTTTGACAATATACATGGCCCCTTTTACACCTGGTTTTAGCATGTGTCTCGCATCCAGATACTGTATGGTTTATCCCATATATGTTTTTACCCGTTAACATTGCAGAGCACATCACTTGCCTCATTTAGAAAGATAGTAAGCATCGGGAGCCCGGTGCACATTTTTTCACGTATCTAAACAAGGGACAATTCCTTTTAGGTAGGCTGTACCAGGGGTAACAGATGACAAGGCATTACTCTTGATAATCTGTGACAATTTTATGCAGCCTGTTATTGCTATGAATCTGGTCTCACATGTTCTCCATCCATAAGCATTTGTGAGGCTGTGACCAGTAACTAATCGGTTGTTTTACTTGATCAATTGCTATAATGGATAATTATCAAAATTATAATGGATTGATTTTCTGTCAGTTGACTCCCTGAGCTCTAATACATAACTGTACATTTTGATGTTGCCATTTTCAGAACATAAAGTTTTGAATCACCGTCTAAGCTGCTTTCTGCATCTTTGGTTGGCATGTGCTTCCCAGATGGATCAGTGTGCAACATTTGTCTCTGTTATGTTATTCACTTTGTTTTTAATGCATCTGTGGCCACCTCTGGAAGTGCTATGAATCTTTACTGTCTTGGGTATTTTAACATTGGCTTGTGCTTTTGCTGTTAATTCTACAAAGAAAGGGAGTCAGTATTGTTGAAGACAGCATGGCTCTACAAATTGTCACAACCCCAGATATTCAATTCTGTTGATGAACAGTGCCTTTTAGTGATCCTGGCAGGTATTTGTATTTATGGATGGGCAAATATATTGATTATATATTGATTGATTATCGATACTGTGATAAAAGACTACATATTGTCTGGGATTTTGGATATCACAATATGGTGATATGGCATAGCCTGTGTATGATTACTGTTTTTTTTTTTGTATTGATTAATAAATCTTTCAGCAGAAGTGGAGAAATGTGCATGATCATCTGAAAAGAGGCACCTTTCATTGTCAAGTAAAGGTGGCAGTATTCTTGGAAAGATGTAAGATAAAAAGGTGATATAAACACTGGTTAAAGAGAACACCAATACTGCTATAGTCATTAATAAATGTGTCGTTTGGGGCTGAGAGAGAGCAAGAGAGATGTTCGGTTTGGGTTGTGGAACATACTGAAGACAGAGAGACAGGGTTTATTTCTGTCTCATACAATTTGTAATTTTAATAATTCTTCCCGCATCTGTAGGCAGCTCTCTCTGATACACATTCACTGAATTGATTCTAAAAGACACAGGAAAAATGTGGCTGTTATGAGTTCCATATTGAATGCGTATTTTACAATAACAGAACATTTCCTTAGACTTTCCATAGGCTAACGTTATTTTACAGGACAGTTGGGGAAACTAAACAAAACGATTCAATTATTTAGTACGTGCATTCTTGACAGTCTAATACATTGAGAAAACTGCATCACTTGACTGTAATGCAGCCTTTAAAACCAGGAAGAGACGACGCTTATGCCATATCACAATATTATGATATCCAAAATCCCAGACAATATCTAGCCTCGTATCACGATATCAATATAATACTGACCTATTGCCCAGCTCTATATAGAACCAGGGCAACACATTGAATATGCAAGCTCACACCAGAGGAGACCACCCCCAAATGAAACAGAAAACTCAGGTGTCCATTCCAAATACCTTAAGGTGAAATTCAGTGCCAGTTTGGCATACTTTATTTGAACTTTTTTTCTAGAAAACAGTTTTTCATTTATGTAAAGTTAATATTCTGGCCAATGGCCATGTCTACGTTTTTCTTGTTGCCCCACTAGCAGGAAGAGACTAACGATGGCTATGTTAGTCCGTATGTCCATCTGTTCATCATTTTACTCCAAGACAACACATGTCAAAATCTATTTGGCTGATTGCCATGAAATTTGGCACCTGGAGGATAAACCATGCCATGCATGACCTTTCTTCTAGCGCCACCCTCAGGCTAAAATGTATGAACCCCATTCTCCCACTACTTGTATTCCCCTGACATGGACCGAATCAGTGGGGCATCAGCAGAGCAGGGCCCGAGCTTGTTGACAAATGACTGATTTGAATACCCCAAGCTCTTAATTAGCTCAGAAAAAAGGTGACAAGCAAGCCAAGTTCAACTAGGCAACAACAACTGACTAAGGGAAGCAAAGATTATCAACAGCCTTCAATGAAAAACCTATGATCAAGCTATAGTAACTATTACAGATAATCTTGTTTTCCATTTATATCTCATGGTCTTACATTGCTTTACAATCTGGCCAAAAGGCCAAAAGCACAGGTTCTTTATGCTCTATATTAGGTACTTTAATAAAAGGCATTAATAATTTAGATGAACAAACAAGTCTTACAATTTTTTTTCCTTGTAAAACAAAAAACAGAACCGTGGTTTGAAAATTGAGCTGTGAACTGAACTGTGGTTTTGGAGAATCGCCCCAGCTATCTCTTCTTTTTCTTACTTGTTTTGGCTCAGCCATTGACCCAACTTTACTTTTAAATCGTTGTATAAACACTATTGTGCATCATCGGATTGATGGGGTTGGGCTAAATGAGGTAGGTTAAACTCAAAACGTGGCTATCAAGATATCCTAAAGTAAATTGCTATGTACTATGTTTCACATCAGGCTCTAAAAGATAAAACGTGTTTGCATTGACTGCAGACCAACCCAAAATTATAGATTTGGCCCATTTAAATTCAGAACAACTCAAATGGACAGCAAATGTACAAGTAGCCTATATGCAATTTACATTGTGAAGGTGGCATGAGGACTTATGACAGAATCACACTGACTAGCCTATATTTCCATGGACAAAAGAGTGCAGTGACATAATAAAATACAATTACAGGTGTAACTCAGTAGGATGATCATTTGAAAACAGTCTTGCAACGTGGACCACATCTGGCCCAAATCAACTGAGGTTAACAGCTAGCTAGCCAGCCAGTTATCCATGGAGAGCACTAGTGCTTTCAACTAAATGCCCCTTTACTTTTCTGCTTTAGCATCTGAGCAGAATGGCTGCTGTATGTAAAATGCTTATCTGTGATAAGACAGAAACTTTACAGTTAATACAGCTATTTTGAATTTACTGTTTGAATTCACTCCCCTATTGATCCCAAAATGCAACGCACTGTTTATGTTGTGACATTAATGTGAAATAAGGCAATTAAGTTAATTTTAAGGCAGGATGTTTTTTTATTTTACCCTTTATCTAAGTGATTGTTATACTTTTGGCCATTTCCGCATGAATTGAGAAGAGAACCTGGGTACACAGCTCTTGATGCAGTGTCTTTTTTGACCTTTGACCTTAGAAATATGAATTCCTGTCAGTGTACGCTACAATCTCTGTTTCTTCTCGTCCATATCGACAACTCTTATCATTGCCCTACTTTCTTTCACCAGGTAAGAGCAAGGAAGCTGAGATCAAGCGGATCAATAAAGAGTTGGCCAACATTCGCTCAAAGTTTAAGGGGGACAAGGCTCTAGATGGCTACAGCAAGAAGAAGTATGTCTGCAAGCTGCTCTTCATCTTTCTGCTTGGTCATGACATCGACTTTGGACACATGGAGGCTGTCAACCTGCTCAGCTCTAACAAGTACACAGAGAAACAGATCGTAAGTTATATGGCTAGGTGTGTGTGTGCACCCACTGATGATTGGTGAAATTTTGTCAGCTTTGTCTATTTACTGTGTGCACTGGTTCAGGTTTTTGTAGTTGCCCCAAATGTGTGATCACATTAAAGCCGTAATTTGAACAGCAACACGAAAGCTC
The DNA here is from genome assembly GCA_900302535.1 of Neoniphon sammara. Lineage (NCBI taxonomy): Eukaryota > Metazoa > Chordata > Actinopteri > Holocentriformes > Holocentridae > Neoniphon > Neoniphon sammara. The sequence goes on from OMKZ01026930.1 coordinate 72,917, forward strand.
TGCTCTTGCACCATTTCACCAGACCAACCCATGAATTTTGATCATCTCTGTTGACAGATCTGGAGATCAGTGAACTTTGTGTCATTGCCACATATTGGCTGGACATCCCAGGCCATCTAACCTTGGCTCTAGTGACGAGACTGTGTCTCTGCATAGGTTTCCCAGCCTTATTCGACATATATGTGTGTGTGTGTGTGTGTGTGTAGGTGATGAAGAATGAAACACTGACTTCATTGTGTATGTCAAAATGACATCACAAGTCCTTTTGATAACCAACATTCTGGTCCAGAGAGCATAGCCTTAGTAGCATAATACTAATATGACCTGGGATAGCCAGTGATTTGTATTAATTGCGCAGATAGTCAGCAGTTTGAATCCTCAGCCAGTGAGCCTTGTCTGTAAGTTGTAAAGCAAAAACTCCAGTGCAAACTTTGCAGCACGTTTTGGAGAGGACAGAGGCCAATGGTACTGCTTGATTTGCTTTTTTTTTTTTTTTTTGCTTGAAAGCAACGCTTCTTAGGCTTTGTAGTTCAAGTGTGTTGCAATGGCAGTTGCTTGCTCATTGTGTTGTCCTCTATTGTGGTTCATAACCCTCACCCTAACCATAGCCCTAACCATAACCATTAGCCTGGGAGGCAGTGCCACCTTACAGTCGATAGTGGGGGCAAAAAATCCAGAAAGCATCTGTTGTGGAGGTTAAACCTGCAGGAGAGCTCAAAACTTGAAAGACAGTGGTAGAGTATAGTTCTTCTAATTTAAAAGCAGAACAGGCACCTTAGCTGCTGTGGGTATTTCTGTTGATTCTGTAGCTGACAGACCATCCCGACAGGAAGAGGAAGTGTTGAAAAGGCAGAAAAGTGATGGCAGGAATTCCAGTGGTGGGAAAGAAGACCACTGTGCCAACCAAGGCTCAGAGTATATTTCACTGCAGTAACCATTTATATACTCCCTCAGACATGTCACTGCAGTTATATTTTCTCATTACTGTCATATTTGTTAGGTAATGTTAAAACAACTGTATTATGACTGAGGGTAAAAGAGGCAATGATCAGTTGGGCCATAGGAAAGCAACAGTTAGTCAAGTGTCACGATCATGGTGAAAACTACAGAAAATATTTAGCCTGCGGTTGACAGAAGCCCAGTAAAAAAAACAAAACTTTTAATTGTACACTCACTAAAGTCCTTTCTCTTCTTAAGACATGCAGTACTTGGGAGGTATTGTCTTCTGCAGTCCAAGGATAGCTAGAGATGGAATGATGTTCATTCAATTTGGACCTGATTGCACTGCATGTTGTAGGCTAATTAAAACCTGATACATGAGCGTTTTGTGAAGTATTCACCCTGACTGTGACAATTAAAGTTCCCTACCCTTTCTAAAATGCTGCTTTTTATACAAGAAAACAAAACAAAAAAAAAACTGTGATATATGCTCATTTACATGTTGTACATACAGTTTGCTCTTCAAATTAAGATTATTTTCTCAATTGTAAAGGCAACTCACATTTTTATACCTCACATTTTCATAAGTAAAAGTGACTCACAATTTTATAATTAACTGAAGTCAGTTGGTATGCTGCCCAGGGAGCTGGTCGATACACCGACAATTTCCGAAAACTGACACCATGACTCCATTTCTTGACCTACTTTTCTATATCAAAACCTTCAGTAAATGCAATATTCCTATACAGTCCAGCACACATTCCTTTAACGGATAATTCTTGTTGTTTTCAACCTGGTTCTTTGATGATGATGATTGATTTTATCAAAAATTTCGTCATTTACTTCACTACAGAGCCTTCTAGAGATTGCTGCTGTCCAGTGCGCACACACAGGGCCAGGTATCAAATGGAACATCATAACTGAAATGTGAAAATTGTTTAGTCAGAGCTGTTTTAAAATATAAGTAACTGTATTGTTACTGTATTGAAAGGACGTTTTTAAATTGGTTTTTGCATTCAGTCGTTGGAGGTTACCTTGTATGTGTGTGTTGGAGAGCAGCAGCCCAGGCAATCTGGAGTTATGAAAGCTCTGCAGTAATGTAATGATTTTCACTTGTCACGATGGCAAAAACTAAGAAAATTAGACTTTGATTGAAAGTAAATGCAGTTAACTTTTAAGTTAAAACTGCTGCCAGTAGATTGTAAAACTTGACTTGTGATCCCTTGAGTCCTTTAGTGGTAGGGGAAAAACAACAACTCAGTTGCTCCCTCCTCTGGAGATTGCAGAGAGAATACAAGAGGTGATGTGAAACTGTCATTATGTAAAGTGAATAATGGAATTATAGTGAATTTGTGTAAGTAGGGGAGTTATTTTTCCCACAACACATGAAGTGTTCATCAAATTCAGATAGGTAAGTCTATCAGTCAGATTGCGCTGCTTCATCTGACACTCGCTCATTCAGTGCTATAGTCTTGCTGCAGTGGTTTGACAATTTTTCTTTTAGTTCCAACCAGACTGAGCTAGCAAAGATGTGTTTTGTATAACGTGTGGAGTTCATTAAGGTTACCTAAATTCAAAGGAAACAGTGCTGTCTCACCTTGTGTTGAATCATGTTTGCACTTACAGTGTCTGTATATTGTGTTTGCAACTGCAGTGGCTAATTGATGCTTGACATTTTCTTTTTTTTAATTGTAGTTACAACAACTAGATAGAGCACCTGCTATGCAAAGCAGTTTTGCATAATGTGGAATTATTGTGGAAGGGATAGTTCAGGTTTTTGCATATGTAGTCCTATTTGCTCTACTCTGTATGAGTGTTTTAGTTCATGCAGGCTTGACCTGCCAACTCCTCCAAAACAAGTGAATCTACATTAGCAAACAACATGATTTTGAATGGTGACCCTAAATTAAAAAAAAAAAAAAAAATGTTTTGAAGTGCGTTAACAAAAAAAAGTATGTTTGGAATACATTATAGACCCTCTTTTTTTGCCCCCTTGCTTGCTAACTGGTGGAGCTACTTTGTTTCTGTAAAGTAATGCAGCACTCCCTCCCAACAAATATATAGCACTCATTTCAAGTGAATAAGATGCTTAAAGCTCATTGTTTTTGCTGTTTTCTCTGTCTGTTTTTTTCTCAAAAATGGTAAATTGTTTTTCCAGAATGCAACAACAGAGGTCATCAAAGGTCAAATGTGTCTTTTCACCGTTTTACAACTACAAATCCTGCACTACGAAACCCACTGTTGGTGGCAGTCAACATGAGCATTCATAAGCAAACAAACAGACTAGTTAATCTCCAAGTTTGCAGTGTGTATTTTTCACTGGACAGTGTGAACACCAAAGGACCTAATGGACAGCAGAAGCAAATTACATATATTTGTACGAACCTTTTTTGTGCATACTTCAAAACATAAAAAAAAAAAAAAATCATCATTCTTGCAACAAGGAAGGAGTTGATGGGTCAAACCTGGATGATCTATTATACATGTATTGAGTAGCAAATATAACTAGCCTATATGTGTGTAAAGAGCCAAACTATCATTAAGTCTGACAAATGCAACATAACAACACTAACTGTCATGACACTCATGGAAAAATGCTATATTTGTGTACCTGGGTAAAAATCTAAACATTTTTCATTTATTGTTATTACTCACACCTTCGATTTTTCACCCACCCTTTGCATCACATTTCTCGTCCCCATCTCTTTTCATATGGCATCCAACTCTTCATTTGCCTTTTCTTCTCCATCTTTCATTGTTACCATGCCTCACTTGGTTTCCCATTTTTTTCTATCCATATTACATCATCCTTCCTACCCATGGCCGTCTCCTACCCGACATCTTCACCACTGTCTCCTCCCTCTTCTCCGCTCCACTTATTTCTCTCCTTACCTCCACCTCTGTGTTTTCCTTCACACAGGGCTACCTGTTTATCTCAGTGCTGGTGAACAGCAACAGTGAGCTGATCCGTCTGATTAACAACGCCATCAAGAATGACCTGTCCAGCCGCAACCCCACCTTCATGTGCCTGGCCCTGCACTGTATTGCCAATGTGGGCAGCCGAGAGATGGCCGAGGCGTTTGCAAGTGAGATTCCCCGCATCCTGGTTGCAGGGTGAGTGAAGGGTGATGTTCTGGATGGGTGGTTTCTGGGGTGGGGGTGCAGAACAACTAGGTCTTGGTACTATACTGAAAATTCATAATAATAGTATCCATGAATCTCTCACAAAGTATTTGAAGGTGTTCGTTTTAAGAATGTTTTAACCAAGCGCACGCAATGCAAGCACAGTGGATAGGAATTTGAGGCAGAATAGTGATGTGTGAGGATATTTCAGGTGGTAGGAATGTAGACCACACTGCTCTGTCACTGTATGGATAGAATTTTTGGTGGAGTGTCTGTCTGTCCGTCCATGTGGACACTCCTGATTGAAAAAAAACAATCAAAAACATGTTGATGGACAGACACAATGGATCAGTGTGGCTGCAGCCTTAGAGCATTGACACCCAGTTTGGCAACAATGCTATCCCAGGCATAGCACACTGCTTGACATATCCACCAACCCACAGCATTTGAAAAATGTTGTTGAAGGTACCATGTCTATTCAAGGAATGCTCAAATGTTTGGGGCAAAATACCCCTTTTTTGACTTACCCAGACTGAGTCAAGATGTTGGATACGGTTTCCACCTCGTCCACTGGTTCGGTTCCTATGGTTAGCATTTCATGTTAGCTTAGCATAAAAACTTGAAGGAGTCATTAGCCTAGCTCTGTCAAAGTGAAAAAACAAACCTTACAGCAACCATGAAGCTGTCTTATTTACATGTATCACGTGTATTTGAAATACATGTCTTAGAATCTTTTTTAGATTTTCTAAAAACGAGTCGTTTAAGGAGAAGTTAGATGGTTGGAACTATAGATGGTAGGAACTGTAACTGCTGAACATATGTGTTCAGCAGTTACAGTTCCTACCATATAACTTCTTCTAAAATGAAATGAGATGATTTTTTTTAATTCCATGATGTGTATTTCAAATATGTATGATACACTTTGTAAATAAGACAGCTGCGGAGTTGCTGTAAGGTTTATTTATTTATTTATTTTACACTTTGACGGAGCTAGGCTAATGACTCCTCTTTATGCTAAGCTAACACAAAATGCTACCCATCAGAACCGAACCAGTGGACATCCAGAGGAGAAAATGGTATCTAACATCTTGTCTCTGTCTGGGTAAGTCAGAAAAAGGGTATTTTGCTAAGTGTATTTTGGTATTTAAATGGAGAATCACCTAATCTAAGGTGAAAACGTCATTTTTCATTTTGTTGTGATTTTACTGGCTTTCTGATATGAGTGTGATGTACCGTAGTGATACCATGGACAGTGTGAAACAGTCGGCTGCCCTGTGTCTGCTGCGTCTCTATAAGACCTCTCCTGACCTGGTGCTAATGGGGGAGTGGACATCTCGTGTGGTGCACCTCCTCAATGACCAGCACATGGTGAGACCACAGACTGGATCTCTTGACTTAAGCTTAAAGAATAATTCTGGTTACTTTTAGTTTTAAGTCCTGTTAGCAATAATGCCTTATGATCCAGAGCCTGCAGTTAGGTTTCAATTTTGGTTTGGAGACTGTTACACTCTCACCTAGGAGTAGTCTTCACATGAGTAGTTTAGTCAGAGTTGATTTCAGAAAACATCCATGGTGGCTGTTCTGTTTACTCTTGAGTTAATGAAGGATTGCCCATGGAGGTCACACAAATAGGAATATTAACTAAAGTTGTTGATACATAAGCTGTTTTTTGAATGGATAGAATATTAGTTGCAGCTTTTGAGTTTTTTTCTGTTTGTTTCTTTGTTAATG